>PVJS01001677.1:0-93898 GCA_004027185.1 Glis glis
CGTGGTGGCGCACGCTTGTAATCCCAGTACTTTGGGAGGCAGAGACTGGAGGATCCGGGTTCGCGGCCAGCCTCAGTTCTCTCTCTCTCTCTCCCTGTCTCTCTCTCTCTCTCTCTCTACCTAGTGAGGCCCTCTGCAACTTTGTGAGACCGGTTTCAAAATAAAGTATAAAAAATAGGGCCGGGGTAGTAGCGCAGAGGTAGAACGCCCCTGGGTTCAATCCCCAGTACCGCAAAAAATAAATAAATAAATAAAGGCATTTACTTAACAAAATGTTTAAGGGTACCAAATATTATTCAAAAGTAATTATGACTTAACTTTTTAAAATTAAAAAATTAACTTAAAATTTAAAAATTAACTTTTTAAAATTAAAATTAAAGGCATGTGGTATAATGACTTCTCCACATGTCTTTATACAGAGAGCCAGAAGAGATGGAAGTTGAAAGTTGAACTGTGAAGTTTAAGGAAGAATTCAGCTTCTAAGATTTGTAACATGGAGTTGAATTTTCTTTTTAGCAAATTAAATCTCACAACAGTCTTTCCTTCACACAGAAACAGAGATTTGACAAGTGTGCGTCCTTCATTATGGTTCAGAGGATATGGAGGTTTTGCTGGAGTGTGATATGTGCCTGTAGCAAGCACTCACTCACAGATCTGCTGCTGCTGTTCTGTTGATACCACTGCTGTTATGTGGCTGCTAATAAAGCACTGGGCTCTCTCATTGATTGGATTTGCCTAGATTTTTTGCATATGGGTTTAAGTAAAGGAAGCTCTGTCACTAAAGAACAGAGGAACCCAGTCCTTGCAGGAGACACAATTTAGGTTGATTTTAATTCACTTTGATGATCTTAAAACAATAATCAGTACTTTCAGAATAGAGCTGTTTCAAAATCTAAAAAATACAAAATGATTATCACTTCTAACCATGCCAAGAGTAATCACTGACTATTGAGCCAAATCCAAATTTTCAATGCAAGTATATTTACTCAATAATATAAATTTTTCTAGATGTTTTCATTTTGTCAAAATGTTTAGAAGCATATTTTTACTGTAACAATACTGAGACATTTCACTTACTTATAACCCCAGGCAGTTATTCCTAATATGAGGGCCAGCACTAAGATGGTGCCAGCAATTATGCCTATTATTATATTGATGCCAGCAAAACCTAGAAGGAAAAATAAAACAAAGAAGGAAGATCAGTAATATAAAATTCAGGAACTTTATTCTACAGATTTGTAATCATCACACTAATAATAGTATTTGTTTTAAAAAAGAAATATTTTTCAAAGGAAAGAATAGTCAACCATAAGTTATTAGCAATCCACGTCAATTTTTAAAAATTGATTTTGTATAGGTTTCTTTTTAATTTTTGCCCAAGTAAATTTTGCAAGGTGGTATTTTCCATGTATTTTTCTGGAAAATATGATGTTATTAAAGTAAAAGAAGGAAGAGTAATGATACAAAAAATCATAGCACCATTTATGGAGGAAGTTTTAGAAAATCTGTTTCTTTTGACCCTTATCTCTCAGAAATTTTAGAAATGTTATTGCTCATATTACTCCCTTTTGACAACTATCACAAGGCCCTTAGTGCTCTCAGTTGTGTGCATGATATTTTGTCTCACAAAGTGAATATAAGCTTCTTAAAGGTGAAAACCATCCTCAGGCTTCTATGATCAGTGCTCAGGTGTGCAGATGATAAAAGTGCTGGGCTTGCAGTTCCCAGTCTGGGCAAGGATGGTGTGGCATCCTAGAGGAGGAAAACCCAAGGGAAGAAACGACCTGGTGAGCTGGAGATTGGTGCTTGTGTGGCATGAGAAGGAGGTGGCAGAGGAAGGCAGAGGAAAAGGGGGGCAGAAGGTGTGCAGAGCCGAAGCTCAGGTCTTGGTGATGGCATTGCTACGTCAGCACCCACAGTCAGGCAGGCAGAGATGTAACCCTCCAGGGGCCCATGGAGGGAGAATGGCCCAATGAGGCAAAAGCTTGGTCCACAAGAAGGACCAAGGGCGGAAAAGGCCAATCTGAGGCCCAGCTGACACCAGGAGGCCTACTGTGCTGATAATGACTTATACCACTGCCTTTCATCCACAGCAGCTCAGATCTTTCCTTGTCCTCTACACTCCGGAGGCATCTTCTAGACAGCAAAAATCAGTGGGCATGGGCCACTGGAAGAGATTTCAGTTTCTCAGGGCAGAAGTAGCAGTCTCCCACTCAGGAAACCCCAGCAGTCACATAGCACAGCAGCGGCAGGGTGAGGCCACTGGAGCAGACTGGCTGGCTCCAACCTGTCCTGGTGCCCTGTGGGAGGGGTGGATGCAGATGCCAGAGGGTCCTAGGGGCCACTGGGATTCTCTGACTCCAAGACCTGGCATGTCTGTGCTCCTTCCTCTTCTTTTAGGGCTTTATCAATAGACTTAGATAGTAGTATTGATTATTCCTAGGTAATGCTATCTTAAGTTACTTAAACCCACATACCTACAAACATCCTCATCTCTGCATTCACTGTGAGAACGAGCTCCACACTACCAGTTACCATTGCTAAGACTGAGGACCTCAAAATCTTTGTCATTCTGACTTTTTTTCATTAAAGTCACATTAGCTAACATTTTAACCTGTCTAGATGATTAAAATGCATATGTTCCTTTTTTCTCATTCTTTTTTATTTTTTTTTGCGGTACCAGGGATTGAACCCAGGGGCATTTTACCTCCGAGGTACACCCCCAGCCCTATTTTTATCCTTTATTTTGAAACCGGGTCTCACGAAGTTGCGGAGGCCTCACTAAGTAGCTGAGGCTGGCTGCGAACCCGGATCCTCCGGTCTCCGCCTCCCAAGTACTGGGATTACAAGCGTGTACCACCACGCCTGGCTCTTTTTTCTCGTTCTTTGAAGGTGAATAGACTTCAGGATTTGAGTATTATTTCATGCAAAAGAATGTGCAATAATGAAATGATGAAATAATTTAAAAGAAGACATTTGGCTCCAAAGTATGCGTTCTTTTAACTATCTGCATTTAATTTTTGCTTCTCCACTTCAGCCACCCTAGCTTGTAGAAATGTCCTTCCCTATTTAGAAGGAGAACTTACAGGACACAGATTTGTGATTCTTTGGATGTGGATTATCAAACCTGTAACTTCATAGGGATGGTCATCATATTTATAATGCCTTTCTACATGTGAAAATTCTTACATGTGAAATTCTTGAGCTTACTATCATCTTTGAAAATGATAAAATGAGAATTCTGTTAATTTACATTTTATGGATTGGTACATTGTATTATTGCAAGAAATATTTGATTTTCAGAAAAGTGAAAAAATTCTTTAAAATGCCTTTCTTTTTTTCTAATTCTATTTTGTTTCAAAGCACATTTTAAATGTAGTCTTCTCATTTATTAAAAGTGTCTACTTGAATAAAAAAAAGAAAAAGAAATGTCCTTCCCTGTGGTTTCTGATCCATATCCCTAAACCCTTTCAGCCATATTGGCCAGTGTTACTACTTCTGGTTCAGGCTAAAGAAGAATGATTAACTATTTATGAGATTCTATAACCAAATCTATTGAAATAAAATATTTAATAATCAATTCTTCAATTGTTTCTTTTTCTTATTTACCCAGTCTCTAATTATAAAGTTATCCCTTTAAATTATGAGTACTTTCTTCATTTAAAAGAAATGCAAGAGTTTGTTAACAACCTCAGATAAGTAGAATACTTGAAAAATCTCTCTGAAGTAGGACACGATAAGGCTAAATCAGTGAACTAAGTTATATTCAATATGACAACTCATTACAATTTAATAAAAACTATCAGTTCCACAAGGTGGACCCTAGTTGATATTATAATTCATTATTATGTAGACATAATTTATTTTTTAAGTTATCATAAAAAGAACTCAAATAAAAATGTTCAAAGGGAAGTTTTCTCTTTCCTTGTATATAAAGATGATGTGATGACACCAAATTAAGTACGTACCATTGCCAGACAGAATGATACCAGTCATTGAACCATTATTGTGCGATACCAAAGTGCTGCAGTCTGCCCCTGTCCAGAGCGGATCACATACGCACTTCAGCTCATTACTGCAAACCTGAAACCCAAAGTCAAGCTAGAGTAAACATTAACTCTTTTTCAGAGCTGTGAAAAGTGAACACTAATCTCTAATTATTACATGCTTAGAATTAGATGATATCAAAAACGTATTAGTACTTTCTTCCTATTACTAATTGCCTTCTCACTCAAGTACCTAAAAAAAACTTTTCTAGATAGTAACAGTTGACACCAAGGGAACACTGAATTTTTTAAGAAGAATTTATCTATGTCGAAAAGAAATCAATTATTGTTTTGACTTTTATTATCTTACATGTTATGAGAGATTTAAAAACTCAGTATAAATACAATCATCTGTTCGAATTCCAACACAAAGGCTTTCTTTTCTTCCAAAGAAAGGTTCTTTTTGCCAGAATTTTATTAATGTTTTAGGAAGCAGAATGAGATTAAAAATAAAAAGTCCAACAAAGAAGTGGCCAGGCCTGATGCTTGGCCGTGGTGAGAGGGAAGCGTCAGAAAGCTGTAACTGCATCTCAACTCCAAGCCATGGCCTTGAGCCATGGAAAGTAAGAACTCCCACAAATGTAGCAGAGAAATTCACATAAAAACGACACCAAATTCTTTTAAAATAGAGGAAAATAATCTTTCTTCATGTATTTATGAAAGAGAATCTACATGTAGATCTTATAAATCAAAACAACTAAATGGCCAGGGAAGTAGGAAGGAGTAAAGTTGGGTTTAAGATCAGTGAAATTCCTCTTAGGCAGGTTTTCACTCCAAAGGTGTTTCTGTCTTATCTGATCTAATTTTCCAGATGACAATATAAATCCACATCCAAATGTAACTATAATACAGCCCCATCACGAGCTACAGATGAACAATTATGCAGGAGTAAAAAGGGTTAGTCTTATTAAAGTCAAAAGGCCAGGACTTGAGTCCTTATTTCACTGCTGTCTTACTAAGGGTCCTTAAACAGGTTACCTGGCTCCTCCAAGCATCGGTTTCCATATCAGATGACAGTACCAGTGCTGGAGTGACCAGAGCAGGCAGTGATAGCAGGGTACAGTGGCCACAGTACAGAGCACTGCTAACATTTATCGAACACTCACAATGTCGGAAGCATTGCTTTAACTGCTTCACAAGTATTAATTCATTTGTTCTTCACAATAATCCTATAAAGTAGGCTCCATTATTATCTCCATTTCCAGGGGGAGAGACTGAGCCACAGAGACGCTCAGGAATTTTCCCTAAGTCACCCAGTAGTAAGAAGCAGTGCTTCCAGACCATCTGATTTCAAGCCCACAGCCATAATTACATGATATATAACTTATAAAGAATATTTACTGTTTCATTTTCATTTCTTATAGAATTCAGTTATTATAAATTAAAATTACATAGGATTTATCACCTCTGTACCTTATATAATTATTGTAAATTATGTGGATGTTATTTACCATCTGATTTACTTGTGCCTATCACTCTTTTACTAATTCTTTAAACCAGGGGTTATTAAACACAACTATGACTGATCTTGGATTCTGCATTCAAAATTTTAAGATGAATAAATATGAAAATTATTAGCATGGATGAACAAAAATAATTCCATTATTTTTCCATTGTTTCCCCAAAAAAGTATTTTTCTCTCAAATCCTTTAATGATTAAGGAAAGATTTAGCAGACCCCCTTAGAGGAGCAGATCTCCTATATGCCTTCTCTCTTTTGGTGGACGACGGGTTGAAACCAAGGGCATTCTACCTCTGAGCTACATCCCCAGCCCTTTTAATTTTTTATTCTGAAACAGGGTCTCTTTTTGCTGAGGCTGACCTTGGACCTGTGATCCTCCTGTCTCAGCCTCCCAAGAACTGGGATTCCAGGGATGTGCAACCACGCCCGGCTATGTCTTGTTGTTTTTTTATGTGCCATAGGCATTTCTGTCCTTTGTCAAGGAGTAACAATTAGGTACTTCCCCAAGTAAATTCTTGGCATATCAGAACGACCAGGATTGAAGGCTACAATTCCAAAACAAGAATGCTTTACTTCAACTGGATAATATATCCAGTTCAAGAATTTAGAATGTGGGGGGAAAATATCAAGTCATACCACTTGCCTTTAAAAGACAAATAACTCAATTTTTTTTATTAGCATAGGAATTCCCAGCTGCAAATGACAAAACGTGTCACTAACAGGGAACAAACACTTAAACTATAAACTTATTTATACAGGGATAACATTATCTGATACATAACTGAAAGAACAGAACTAAAAGTCTTTCAAATGCTTTCGCTATTCATCTGAAAGAACCACTTCACTAACTTATTCTGTTCTTATTTCTAAGGTTTATCCTCAGCAGATAGCAACTGGTGTAGCCAGCAATTATTTATGGTCTGTTATGATTGGTCAGTGCTCAGACCTGTAGTTAAATATTGTAGCCATCACCCCTCCTTTTTACTCCCTTTTTAAAAAAGCCAATAGCCAGGTGTGGTGGTGCATGTCTGTAATCCTAGTATACGGGAGCTGAGACAGGAGAATCGCAGGTCTATGGCCAGCCTCAGCAACTTATCGAGGCCCACCACAACTTAGTGAGACCCTGCTTCAAAATAAAACATAAAATAGGGTTGGGGGTGGACTGAGGGTGTAGCTTAGAGGCAGAATGTCCCTGGGCTTGATCCCCAGTAACACCTGAAACAAACAAACCAACCTCCATTCCTGTTCTTAAAATGTGTTACCTAGTTTACTTGTAAAAAAACTGGCATTATATTACGAGATCAGATTAACATAAGAAAGGAAGACAGAAGTATTTGTTTAGTTCTTATTCTTTTTCTTATTTCCAAATTGTCTCAGATTAGACACAAAAAAATTTAAATATTTATGATCAAATTAGTGTTCACTTGCCAACAACAAACATGAATAATCATGGTTTTCATAATTGTGGCCATAGACATTTTAGGATAATATCTATTTCTGTGATATAAAAGAAATGCATAGTTTCCATGATGAGATACTGAATACTTACTCCATTTCCTGAACAAATCGTGCCTTCTTTACTGCTTAAGCAAGTACTAAAGTTGAAGGAAGCCACAGGAAGACACCTGTGTTCCAAGCACATCATTTGGTGACCACAGGGTGTCCCATCTTCCACATAGCCAAGATCTACATCTTCTTCAAGCTTAACATGACCACCACTAAAATAAATTGGGAGCAAAAAGAAAGCAGGATTCTATTAATTCTCATTCATCTTGCAATATGCTAAAAATGGGCAATATCACTTCTTGTATTTACTATCTAATAAGCGTGTTCAACATCTAAATAGAGAAAACATTTGAATCTTTTGAGCTAATTCTTTTCAGAGGAATTGATATAGCCCAGGATTTAAATGTAAGGGCCTGAATTGAATCAGCTTTATTATTTTGCCATGGCTACCACATAAATTCAATATTACTAGATTTAATAAGTAGGTTTCAAGATTTCAAATGTGTTAAAAACAAGGATGAGAAATGTTTACATTTCCCAAAAACATTACATCTGTACAAATTCTGTTCATGAATGGTTAAATTATTATAGCTTCACTGTACAATGTTGTAAGCTCATATTATATAGAAAGAACAAAGAGGATAGGATTTACTTTTTCTTAAAGGCATAAATGTGGGTTTCTACATTGAGCATATTTTGTGACTACTATTAACAGATTGGTTTAGATATTAAATGCTTCAAGATACTTAAAAAAAAAAGAATTGAAAATTCAGCCAGGCATGGTGGTGCATGCCTGTAATCCCAGTACTTGTAAGGCTGAGACAGGAGGATCGCAGGTTCAAGGACAGCTTCAGCAAGTAGTGAGACTCTTATCAATCTAATGAGACCCTGTTTCAAAATAAAAATAAAAAATAGGGCTGGGGGTGTCGCTTGAAGGTAGAATGCCCCTGGGTTCAATCTCTAGTAAAAAAATAAATTGAAAATTCAAATTCATAATCAGTTTATTCATATGGTACCATGCCAATGCTAATATAAAAATCCCATTCTTTTCATTTATTTTTATCAAAATCATGCACACACACAGTGTACAGAGTCAAATAGATAAATTGGTCTTTTAAATGCAATAAAGCCATCCTCCCCCCATAAAGCTGTCCTGAAAGAAAACCACTTTCTATTTTTGATTATTTTGTTACTTTTTTTAACCTTTGAATAGTATGTTTGTATTACTATTTTTCATTTCTCAATTTTAGGTATCAGCAATTGAATTTCTTCGATGGAACCTGACAATTTACCTACTTGCTCTCCCTCTCACACCACACACACAAACTTCCCTTTCCCCATCATAAATCTTAATCAATAGTTAAATCAATAATAAATATGTACATTATTATAACTATGTAAATGTTACTCAGTGGAGCAATATAATAATGTCAAGATTAAACCCTTTCTTTTCCTATACTACTTTTCATTTTCCCTTAGATGGATGTCTTTTATTTGTTTGCTATTTCTTTGCCAACTTTTCTAAGAATCTGTCACCATTAATTCAAAACAAATCCAATGTCTCTGCTGGCTTTCAAAATCTCCACTGAAGATGTGCTTGGACATCGGCCCATCTCCCTGTAGAAATCTCTCCTTTAGTTTCTGACCTGCTCCTATCTGTCCTGGTTGTCTTCATGTAGCGGGCATAGACCTGTAAATCCTGGATTCTCTTCACTATCAATTTGAGGATCATGCTCATTCTCTCTCCCTCTCCCTCTCTCTTCTTGGTGGATATTCTGTTTCCTGTACCCCCTCCCTTCTCTTCTGTGATTTACTCCTGTATTTTAGTGGAGCATAATTTCCAGTAGCTTCCTGGGAAAGGATGTAGGATAGTAAATTTGAAAATTTTGCATATGTAAAATGTCTTTATTTTCTACTTTCACACTGGATTTGTATTTTGGTAGAAAATTCTAATTTGTAAATAATTTTCTCTATTGTCTTTTGACACCCTGGGCCCCTGTTGATAAGTCTTGAAATATTCTAATTCCTGAGCTTTTTTTTTTTTTTTTTTGGTACTGGGGATTGAATCCAGGGACATCCTACCTCTAAGTTGCACCCCTAGCCCTATTTTATATTTTTATTTTGAAACAGGGTCTCACTAAGTTGCAAAGGGCCTCACTAAGTTACTGAGGGTCTCTTTGAACCTGTGATCCTCCTGTCTCAGCCTCCCAGTACCAGGATTACAAGCATGTGCCATCTTGCCCGGTTTTCCTGAGCTTTTGATTTTTCTTCCTTTGTGGAAACTTTGGGGATTCTTTTCTTTCCCACAAGGCTCTAAAATTTCATAAGGATATGTTTAGATGTGCCTCTAATTTCACTCATTGTACCTGATACTTGGTGAGACTGTTAAAATGGAAACTCATGTCCTTCCGTTCTAGAGTTACTCCTTGGCAATTTCCTCCCTGCTGTTTTCTCTCTTCTTTATTATTTTCATTCTAATTTTGTGAGTTTTCCTCTATGTTCCATTTCTTTTCTGTGTGTGTGTGTGTGTGTGTGTGTGTGTGTGTGTGTGTGTGAGTGTGTGTGTGTGTGTCCTACTTTTAGGAAGATAATTTCAACTACTGAGTTTCATTTCTGCCATCATGTTTTTATATTTTAATTTCCAACAGCACTTTTCTTCTCTGAATGTTCCCTATTTAAAAAAAAAAAGAAACAGAGCCAGACATGAGGCATGGCGGTGCACGCTTGTAATCCCAGTACTTGGGAGGCTGAGACAGGAGGACTGCAGGTTTACAGCAGCCTCAGCTACTTAGTAAGGCCCTCTGCAAGTGAGGCCCTCTGCAACTTAGTGAGACACTGTTTCAATATAAAGAATAAAAAGTAGGGCTGGGGGTATGGCTCGGAGGTAGAATGCCCCTGGGTTCAATCCCCAGTACCACAAAAAAGGTACCCCATTTTCTTACTCAGTCCTTCCCCTCCCTCCCTCCCTCCCTTCCTTCCTTCCTTCCTTCTTCCTTCCTTCCTCCCTCTCTCTCTCTCTCTCTTTCTTTCTGTACTGGGGATCAAATCCAGGGTATTGCACTGAGTGCTTTACTGCTGAGCTATATCCCAGCCCTCAATTTTCTTATTTAATGATAGAAATTTCTTATCTATCATAAATATTGGTAGTGGTTTTCTGTTTCCCTCTACTTTTCATGTTAAGGACTTTCTTCATATGTCTGATAGTCTACTCATACTTGAGTTGGGCCACCAATTAGATGATTGGAGATTCTAGGGCATTCTGACTGAGCGTCACTGAGGCTGGACCACGTCCATACAACCCTGATATCAATACTGCCAATTGTTCTACATCTTGGAGACCTCCTCTTATTCTCTGTGGAGTACAAGCCAAACCTTCCACAGGAGGGTGGGAAATCCCGGTCTTAGGTGAGGTGGAGAAGTAACCTGTGTGTCTGACTGCTTCTTTAACAGAATTTCATGTATCAACTTTATTTCAGTTCCTTCCCCCAAACTCCTTTTCTCCCTCTTCCACAAGTGGATGCTGTTGCCAATTTCTGAGCTTTCTAGGAAGTGAAAGTACATCTTGGATTGGGTCTTGGTTTTCCCCATTACTGATGGAGAATTCGACGTTTAGCTCCTGTCTTGTGCCAGGCAGCCATTTGCAGTACATACTCCAAAGCCATGTTGCTGTCATCTCCCTCCCTTTCTATGCCTTCATGTGGACATATGGACTCTAAAAAAGACCTGTTTGGAGTTATTTTGGTGGGAATTCAGAAGGGAACAAAGACAGATGTGTATATTTAATATACTGATCTTACCCAGAAGTCACCTTCAATTTCCTTCATAAGAAGGAAATACAAAGGCCGGGCGTGGTGGCGCACGCTTGTAATCCCAGTACTTTGGGAGGCAGAGGCCGGAGGATCCGGGTTCGCGGCCAGCCTCAGCTTTCTCTCTCTCTCTCAACCTGTCTCTCTCTCTCTCTCTCTCTCTCTCTCTCTCTCTCTCTCTCTCTCCCTAGTGAGGTCCTCCGCAACTTCATGAGACCCAGTTTCAAAATAAAGTATAAAAAATAGGGCCGGGGGTGTAGCGCTGAGGTAGAACGCCCCTGCGTTCAATCCCCGGTACCACACACACAAAAAAAAGAAGGAAATACAAGCTAAACCCTGGAAGATTTTACTGACCAACTAAAGAGAACTTTAGCAGCCACATAATAGTTCACATTCAACTAATTCTTATCTTCTCTTTATCTCCTTTCTGTGGCATTGACTCATCACCTCTATGGAAGGGATTCTCTGTTGGCTTACTAACATGAAAACAGAGGCAGTCCTGAGCCGCCTCGTGGAAGTCAGATGACTGGCGGCTAGTGGAATGGTTAGACAGTTACCTGCAGTTTAATGTTCTTCCTTGCTGCACAACTAAAGTAGATGTGATTTCACCATCCAGTTCACCAAGTCTTGGAATATTGCCGATGTTAGTACACAGAAGGTAACCGCAAAGCACATCCCTGTGTTAAAAGAGTACCGATTATTGACTTTACATCTTTCCTCAAAGATATAACAAACCATGTATAGTTGGAATGATAATCTTCTCTCATGTTAGCATCTGTTTTTCATCAACTACATTACTTTACTCATATGCCAAGCAAAACAAAATAAACCCAGATTAGTTTGCCTCCTGGTGTAAAAAGTGTCTTCTCTGAAACCCTTATTGGTGTATCAAAATCCTAATTGTTTTCTAGCTTTTCCTTTACTGACCATCAGTTCAAGTATTTATCTAAAAAAAATTATCCATCAGATGGACTTCTTTTATATCAGAATCTCTTTGCCTAGAACACATCATTAGATATGAAAATTATTTTTTAGTATTTGATAAGTAAATGAATGACCTTTGGGTGAATAGTATTTTTTTTTTTTTTTGCAGTACTGGGGATTGAACCCAGGGGCATTTTACCTCCAAGCTATAACCCAGCCCAATTTTTTATTCTTTATTTTGAAACAGGGTCTCACTAAGTTGTGGAGGGCCTCACTAAGTAGCTGAGGCTGGCCACGAACCTGCGATCCTCCTGTCTCAGCCTCCCAATACTGGGATTACAAGCGTGTGCCACCACGCCTGGCTGTGAACAGTCTTTGTGAAAGATTTTTCTGCAACCTGTCTCCCAGAATCAAAGAAAATATTATATATTTGCATATATTTTATAGACTCGAACCACGAAGGTACATCACTTGATCTTTAAAATATTTCAGTAGTTCCCCTACTATCACATATGATTTTAATTTAACTTAATGTTAAACATTATATTGTATATTATTTATGTCTAACATTTTAATTATGGATATAGATAATAATAAGCGTATTTTAACAAATATATGATTAGCAAATCAGCAAGATTATATGTGGAAATATCCAACTGTATCAAATAAATGAAAAAGAAAAATTAGGATCTATATTTATCACCAACATATAAAACAATATATATTAGTTCATTCTTTGAAAATAACTTTTAAAAATATTTTATCATTTTATAGTAGCTATCATAAACAAAAATGCTTTTTCAATAAAGAAGAGATATTCATTCAAGTTTTTTTTTAGTTTATATGTACTAACCTTTCTGAGTAATTTAGAATATATAAAGAAAATTGGACATGGTCTTTATCCTCAAGGGAATTATACTCCGAATAAGAAGATAAAGCACACACATAAACAACTATAAAACATGGAGTTGGAGAAAAGCGCCATAAAAATAGCACAAAGGCCTGTGGGAGTTCAGAGGAGAAGAGGGAGGTGACTTATTTCTAGAGTAAATTGGGGAACAATTTGTGAAGAAAGAGTGTTCCACCTGCGCTTTGAGGCTGGATAACTGTTTCACTGGGGATGGCTCGGGCGTGAAGACTGCTTCTGAGGTGCACTCAGCACAGACCCAGGCACAATGCATGTATTAGGAATAGGAAGCTTTACTACGCTTTGAAGGTGCAGAGAAAAAAAACCCAAATGTATAGGCTGGGGAAAAGTTCGGCTGTGGAAAGGTTCAGCTCCGAGCTAAGGTTTCATTTTATTTGTTAAATAAGACAGTATGACATTCAGCAAAGTGGTTAAGAGAGAGTTCTGAAGTCAGACTGCCTGAATTCTAATTCTGTTCTTATTACATCCTAGCTACATGACCTTAGGCAACTTAATTGACTGTGCCTCGGTTTCCTCATCCATAAGATGGGAGCACTGCCTTAAAGGTTACGAGGCAGCGCTTACACAAAGTGCGGTACAGTGCTTACTTAGCACAGAGTGCACACTCAGTAAATGCTGGGTGCTAGTCTTGCTATCAATTATCTGTGTGGAACTAGTGAAATTTGCACAAAGAATTAACATGATCAAAAGAATTCAGAAGAATATTCTGATGTTAGTAGGCTAGAGACTACTGAATAGAAAACAGAATTTTGTTAAACACTGAAGTATTAATATAGGTCTTAGTTGGAGTAAGGGCGATAGGAATAGAAAGGAAAGAATGATTTAAGATAAATGGTGGGACGTAAAAGGGAAGAAGGACCCTGATTTGGCATTTGGACAATGTGCAGAGAAAAAGTAGAGTCAAGGATCACTCTGAGGCTTCTACACAGGACAATGAGACTTGGAGACCTTTGGCATAAACAGGATGAAAGGCCAGAGCTAGTTAATCATTCAATAGCACCGAGGACAGATTTTGGTGGCTTTAATATTTGCTGTGTTTCAGATGCTAGGAGGTGTCTGCTAGGTGTGAAAGTTCTGCAGGGGCTGCAGGGATGACCTGGGGCTTGGAGAGAGGTCAGAGTGCACGTCAAGGTTTGGGAGCCCATGTGAGGCTGTAGCCTTGGGAAGAGATGAAGTGAGTCGGAGAGAGCATGCTTTGTGGAGCATAGGAAACAGAAACCTCCTGGTCACTCAAAAGATGATGCTTGCAGTTGACTGAGGGGTGAGCGCTGGGCCAGTGGCTCCACCTCACCGTTTGTTGCATTGTATCCACATTTCTTTGTTTTTCCCACAGTTGCCCTTCTCGGTCCCCTCAATGTTCAGTTTCTCATAGCAGTATCTGTCTGATTCAGTCACCTCTGAAACAGAAGAGAATTTTCAGTGAGGGGGGACCATGTGAGTTGTTAAAAATGTTTGCAGTAAAGGAAAACTTCAATTTAAGGATTCTTCTTCAGTGTTATCAATGGCGAAACCAAAAATCGTACCCCTGTCTTATAAGAGTTCTCCCATATCAGACACCCTTGGCTCAGGTACATTTTTCATGACTGCTCATTTGAAATTTGGAAAACAAATATATTTAGATCTCTGATGGGATTTAGGCAATAGACTGCAAGAAAACACTCCTTAGGACTTGGGTAATAATGAGAGGACAATGCTAGCAAATGTTTCCTTGAATAAATCATGCTGTAATCTCAGTGCCAAATATAATGGATGGGCTTCTCACACAGCAAACTTTACTAATCAGAAAGAATTAAAAAATACTTAGGCACTATAGTTAGATTCAAGAAGAAGTGATACAATTTCTACCTGGCTGACTAATTGCTAACAGCTACCAAAAACAATTTCATTTTGCTTATTAATTAATTAATTTATTTATTTATTGCGGTACTGGGGATTGAACCCAGAGGCATTTCACCTCCAAGCTACACCCCCAGCCCTATTATTTTTTTTATTCTTTATTTTTAAACAGGTCTCACAAAGTTGCAGAGGGCCTCACTAAGTAGCTGAGGCTGGCTGCAAACCTGCAATCCTCCTGTTTCAGCCTCCCAAGTACTGGGATTACAAGCGTGTGCCATCACGCCTGGCTCACTTTGCTTTTAGAAGATATTGAATTCATGCTGAATCTCTGAGAGACAAATAACATTTTAAAGTATGTCAGCATCTTTGTGAGGTTTTAATCTTTTCTGAAGCCAGGGTTGGTTGGTAGAGCTATCGAAGAGTTTGAACAAAATGACTTTTGCAAATAATCAAAGGACGACTGTTGATACAAGTTGAGCAACCTTAATGCAAAAATCTAAATTCCAAAATGCTCCAGAACTGAAACTTTTTGAGTGCTAACATGACACCACAAGTAGAAAATCCTTCACCTGACCTCATGTCATGAGTCACCATCAAACACGGGGGCAATAAGAATACTGTTTGCCTTCAGGTTATGTTCATAAGGTGTATATGAAACATTAAAAAATGTGCTTAGACTTGGATCCCATCCTCAGGAGATCTCATTCTCTATATGCAAATATTCCCAAATCAGAAAAAAATCTGAAACACTTCTGATACCAAGAATTTCAGATAAGGGATATTCAGCCTACAAATATTAATAAACAACAACTAATTACGTTGGTAGTTTCTTTTCCAAATTTTTTTTTCGGTACCGGGGATTGAACCTAGGGGCATTCTACCTCCAAGCTACACCCCCGGCCCTATTTTTTATCCTTTATTTTGAAACTGGGTCTCACGAAGTTGCAGAGGGCCTCACTATTTTCCAGCTTCTTACAGTCAGCTACTATTTTTGCTCAAGTAGAACAAACCAAAACTATATCTCTTTGTTTAGAGTATAAGCCTGCATGATCAAATTTCCTCCCCATCTCAATGTTTACAGTAGCTCAAGACAGCATATACTTCCCCACCTTAAAGGATTGTAGCTGCTACCTCTTACAACTAATAATTCTCATTATTTTTATAGTTTTTTCTTCTAATGCAAATTGTCTTCTGAAAGAGTTTAGGAAAAAAACTGCTTCTGAAAGTGTGGGCCAGTAATACTTCTAGAAAATATTTATATATTATATAACATTTAAATATAAATTTAAATAGAGTATAATTTAAGCAATACAGTTTAAATGTAAATGTCATCCTGGGAGGGTGGGGCATGCCTGTAATCCTAGTACTTGCAAGGCTAAAACAAAAAGATTGCAGGTTCAAGGCTAGCCTCAGCAACTTAGCAAGACCCTTAGCAACTTAGTGAGATGCTGTTTCAAATTAAAATTTAAAAAGGGTTGGGGGTGTAGCCCCTTGGTTCAATCCCAAGTACCAAAAAATTTTTTTTTTTTTTGCGGTACCGGGGATTGAACCCAGGACGTTCTACCTCCGCGCTACACCCCCGGCCCAATTTTTTATCCTTTATTTTGAAACCAGGTCTCATGAAGTTGTGGAGGGCCTCACCAAGTAGAGAGAGAGAGACAGAGAGACAGAGAGACAGAGAGCTGAGGCTGGCCGCGAACCCGGATCCTCCGGTCTCCGCCTCCCAAAGTACTGGGATTACAAGCGTGCGCCACCACGCCCGGCCTCCAAAAATTTTTTTAAATAAAAATAAATATGTCATATATTTTCTTCTGAAACTCTGACAAATTCTGAGGGGATTAACATTAAAATTTCTTTCTGATAAAGGAGAGCTACCTCAGCAGAAGGTCACCTATACTAGGAAAGCCAGCTAGAGTTTAAGATAGTTGAGAAGGAGAAAGCAACTCTAGCTAAAATGCTTAGTTCTCAGCCACGGATGCCCTATCCAGGGCACACAGCCATCCCATATGGTTATACAAGTTTTGTTTATGGGCACACAGCTGAGGAGCTGAAATCAGGTCTGTTCTATTCTCCAAGCTGTGCACCCTAGTGTGTGCTTCACCTGCCTGGCAGTAAAGGCACCTTCTGTCTCATCCACAGGCACTGCCAACTAGCCAGGAAGCGGGGGGCTCTGTCTTCTCAAAGGAGGTGCCTTTCTCTAATTTCCAGAAAAGTGCCCCTGTTAAGACCTGTCATGTCTTTGAAAATCTGCTAGTTATAAAGTAGTCAAAAACTTGCTTCACCTGTACTTACGAAGTCTGCCTGATATCCTACTTTAAAAATGATTCCATCTTATGATTAGTGTGCACAATAAAAATAATAAAGAAAAGTGATCAAGCCATACTCTTTACTCACTTTGCCCCCAGATATATTTGCATTGTCTGTCCCTGGTTTTACATCTTCCTCCAAAGCAAATTCCCTAAAATGGAAAAGCAAATGCCCATTAGCACTGCAATGTCTGCTGATAACTAAAAAAGAAAATGATTAGGAAAATAGTAGACAGGTACTATATAGGGCCTTTATCTTCAGAACTGACTATGAAACTTCTTAACTGATCTTCCTGTTTTGACAAGATTTTATACCTTCTTTCTCACTGATACCATGAGAAAATTTTAGGTAAAAGGGACATGACTTACCTGAACACCATCACATGGATATCCATCCATCTTATGGACATTAGGGGCACACTGTGAAGCAAATGCAGAGCAAGATATCAGGCTGAGGTAATAATGCCTGTAATGTTCTCATTTCTTAACATCACATCTAATAATATACCTAGTCGCTTAAACCATCTATAAATACAAATAGAAGAACAAGAAAACGTAAGAGGAAATACAATCGGTGCACTTTCTCCTAAACGTGAATTGACGAGAGGAAAATACAGTTGATTGCCTAGCAGCAAATGAAAAGAACTCACTGCAGTAGGCTCGTGGATGTTATGTATAAAAGCATCTGTTTCTTACAGACCGCTATATTCCTCAGAGCAAGAAAAAGAAAGGCACAAAATAAAGGCCAGGAGTATGCCCGGAGAGATGGGACAACAGTACAGTTTCCTCTCTTCTTCCCCAGTTGAAGCTCTGCAGACCTTTCACTCAAAGCAATGACTCTCAAGCACAAGTCCACTTTGAGAATTTAAGATAGAAAAGAACATGTGTTATAACTCCATTATTTTTCCTTAAGGCAATTATAGAAAATTACAAAGCATTCTTGTAAGGATATAGGCAGATGATAATTTTAAATTTATTACTATCATAATAGAAA
This sequence comes from Glis glis, assembly GCA_004027185.1. Taxonomy (NCBI): domain Eukaryota; kingdom Metazoa; phylum Chordata; class Mammalia; order Rodentia; family Gliridae; genus Glis; species Glis glis. The sequence goes on from PVJS01001677.1 coordinate 17,808, forward strand.
AATGTATAATTATATAGTCATTTGGGAAATGTTAAAAATTTTAAAAAAAGAGAAGTCACATTCTCACCATTCAAAAGCAGCTATTTTTATATTCTAGTAAATTTTATCTCTACCTTTTTTCTATAAAAAGGTAATATAATATAAATTATAAATAATATAATTATAAATAATATAAAATTATTATTTTTTAAAACAAGTATGTTCAAATTATAGATAATATTTTATATTCTGCTTCTTTGCTTTTTTGTCATATAAATTTCCTCATCATAATGAACTTTTCATAGGTATCATTTTTAATAGATACAACACAGTGCTTTAAGCTGTACTGCAACAATTACTTTTAAGATGTACATAATGCTTTAAGATGTACTGCAACAATCACTTATAGTTATCTCTGATTTACACTGTTAAAACTATTTGCAACATGAGCACCTTTGTACAGACATAATTTTTGGACTTAGGGTTTAAAAATCCCTGCTCATTTCTTTTATTTTATTTTTTGGTACTGGGGGTTAAACTCAGGGGCATTGTACTTCCGAGCTACACCACCAGCCCTATTTTACTTTTATTTTGAAACAGGGTTTCTCTAGGTCAATGAGAGTCTCACTATTTGCTGAGACTGTCCTCAAACCTGTGATCCTCCTGTCTCAGCCTCCCAAATACTGGGATTACAAGCATGTACCACCACGCCCAGTTCCTGCTCATTAATAATCACATTGCTCTAATATACTTTTTGTCTAGGAACCTTAATTATTCATTGAATTCTCATCATCACTAGAAACTTAGCAAACACTGCCAATTAGATAGTCAAAAGGGGAAAACACTTCCACATAAAGATCTTTCATCTCTTTATATGACTCCTTTAAAATAAATCATTTTTAATGGTTAATGTAGATATACCACTACTGAAACCTTCTCCTCTGGAGAAAAAATATGTGGGCAGTCCTCACTCTGATACATATGGATTTCGGTTTCTATGGTTTTGTTAAACACAAGTCTCCCAAAACAACATGGTTCTAATTTCATTTATCACAGTAACTTAATTGTAAATGCATAAAACATAAACTTTACTATTAGTTTTTCAGTCAATCAGTCACTAGGCAAATAACATATCCCATCATGATCAGTGACCCATCTTGTCCCTTCTTTCAAAGTCTGTCAGCAATTGGTCGCTGCCCATCTGTTTATTTAATTCACACACACACACACAGCAAGTGTGGAATTGTGTTACCTCTTTGTCTCCTGGTGGTATCACGTGACATTTTTAAAAAATGGATGATCAAAAGAGGGAACTGGCCAAAAAAATGAAAATGCAGCCAAGAAATGAAAGGATGACATCCAAAGTGAAATTCAAAATGAATGCAGTCAGGGCGTGGTGACTCACGCCTGTATTCCCAGTCCTTGGGAGGCTGAGACAAGAGGATCGCAGGTTCAAAGCCAGACTCAGCAACTTAGTGAGACTCTCAGCAACCTAGTGAAACCCTGTTTGTAAATAAAAAATAAAAACAACTGGGGGGGGGAGCTTGGAGGTAGAACACCCCTAGGTTCATTCCCCAGTACCCTTTCCCCCCAAAATAAATAAATCGAATGCAAAGGGAGTTATAAAGATACCTGACTGTGGGGGATGTTGATACTGCTGTTCAAGAGATGCTAGACATGCAGCCAGAGGAACTTAGTGAAAGAGGACTCACTGGCATAAAAGAACAAAGTGAGTATGACGTGGGGTGAAGATGCCCCAGAGGAAGTGACGCTGGCGAGATAGCTCACGCGTACATTCTCACATCCTGCACGGATGCTCCATGGTATTGAAAGCACAAAGGGTAGATACTGAAAGCTGATCGCACTTAGACAGTTGTATGATGATGGCAAAAGACAGAAACAATGCTCGCTCTCTATCATGAGGTTTACAAGAAGGCAAACACACTTCGAATTATTCCTGATGAGTTTCTTACAAATAAAATACCTTACTTCTCAATGTTTCTGCTTTAATTGAATGTGCTAAATTACTATTAGTTTAATTTTTTGTTTCCCTACGCATTTAAAACCAACAGTAAGGGAGATTTTGTTTGACAGCATTTTTTAAAGATGAAAGAGCAACTACATTTCCCATTGATTATTGGGACTCTGTTGCATGGTTTCATTTTTATAATTCAGCACTACAGTGCAGAGTGAGGACTGACCATTTTAAAATCTGTAAAATCTCATTACAGTTTATCATTTCTATCTACAACTAAATGTTATTAAATTCAAGGACAGCTATTAATAGCAGAGGTGATGTAACTATCTCAGATAAGTAATAGATGGGGAAAGAGGAAAGGGTCCCCTCTCAGAACCCAGTTTTCTGTGGGTTGCTTTGCTTCAGCTGGCTCCTAGTTCAGCCATCTGAAGACAGGGTCTTTTTATTTCTTCCTTTACTAGGTAGAAAATGCCTTTTACTCTCTATTTAAAACAAAAAGTAAAATATTTCAGGCATGCATCCAGTCTTAGTTTAGTTCAACATTAAGACAAAATTAGGTTCCGGCTTCAATAACTAAAACTTAAATGTCTGAAATATTAAAAAAAAAAGAGTGAGAGGCAATGTGAAAGAAACACATGAGCATCTTAGATGCCCATTACATTTCTCCTAGGCGTCAAGTGCACTAACGACATCCCCACTTCTTCCCATAGGGCATAGAGTAATTATTCTGCAGATTACCTGGCTCGAGTTTCCTGAGCACATTTCAGGAATATCACAATCATTCACTGCTTCTCGGCACATAGTCCCCATAGGCTGAAACTAAAATGAACAAAAATCAATGTGTGAAACTGTAGAAGGAACAAAAACTCACATCCTGTCATCTAAAAAAAGCAAAACGAAAATTGTTTGGATAGGAATACCTGAAGCTATTTTAAGACGATAGTCTGCAAAAACCACAGCTACTGAATAAAGTGTTATTTTAATCGCCTTAAGAGACAGTTTCTAGTGTATGAAGTAACTTCCAGCCATAAGCACACACGCCTCATAATATCCTGCTAATGTAGGATAATGCTGGATGGTACAGCTCCTCAGGAATGATGGGGTGGTCCAAGTTCTAGTGAGTCTTCCCACCCAGTAGCTTTTAGATTTAGGCTTTACCCCTCCTTCTCATTGACAACTTTATCACATAACCCCCCCGCTTTTTGCCTTATCTGGGGCTGAATCACAAAAATTTGAAGATTCAAATTGAAAAAGATTTTCTAGCAAAGCTACATCCTCCCAGGCTTTCCCCTTCCTTCTTTTCCTGTGCCCCATCTTTACATAGATTTAAATCTTGGTCATTGACTCTTTTCTAATGTTTCTATTATTTGTCTCTATGGATAGGAGTTTTGGGTACGGTTGTTTTTTTTTTTCTGTCTCTTTTCGATTTTAGTCATCTCAAATACTTCTTGTATGTGTTCAGTTGTACAAATAAATTTTTAACCTCATTGGATTTATGAATTGCGAGAGTACTCATTATAACAAGGCAGAACAGAGATACATGAAGTTATCATACTTCTCCCTCCCTCTTCAACGCCTCTCCTTTCCCTCTCCAAAATGGTGGCATTTGGGACTGGATTCTTCTATCTTTTGTCTCTACTTGCACAAACATACATATTTTGGGGCTCTGCCACTTCTTTATGAACTGTACCCTCTCCCCCTGCCCCCGCCTTCAGAATCCTCAGGCACTTGAATCTCCTGCTGGTCCTAGGTCATGTGCAGCCCACCACCAGCTCCAATCAGGATTTCAAAAGATGGTTTCAGGTGATTCGAACAAAATCTGTGCTCATGCAATCATTCCTCAAGCGCTCAGGATGCCAAGTACTGTGCTAGTCACTGGAGACACCACAGAGAACAGAGCACAAGAACCGTGCTCACAAGCAACGTGCACTGTAATGAGGGCAAATGGGCCATAAAAATAAATAATTACTGCAAACCCACTAAGGGTTAATGGAAGGAGAAGATTAAATAGTGATTGAATAGCCGGGCATGGTGGCACATGCCTGTAATCCCAGCACTTGGGAGGCTGAGACAGGAGCTCACAGGTTCAAGGACAGCCTCAGCAAGGAGTAAAACTAGCCGGGCGTGGTGACGCACACTTGTTATCCCAATACTTAGGAAGCTGAGACAGGAGGATCGAAGGTTCGAAGCCAGCCTCAGCAACTTAGTGAGGCCTCATTTCAAAATAAAAAATAAAATAGGTCTGGGGTGTAGCCCAGAGGTAGAAGGTCCCTGGTTCCATCCCCAGAACCACAAAAGAAAAAAAAAAGGAGTGAGACTCTCATCAACCTAGTGAGACCCTGTTTCAAAATAAGAATAAAATAGGGCTGCGGGGCCGGGCGTGGTGGCACACACTTGTAATCCCAGTACTTTGGGAGGCAGAGACCGGAGGATCCGGGTTTGTGGCCAGCCTCTCTCGGTCATTCTCTCTCTGTCTCTGTCTGTCTGTCTGTCTGTCTCTCTCTCTCTCCTTAGTGAGGCCCTCCACAACTTCATGAGACCCGGTTTCAAAAAAAAGTATAAAAAATAGGGCCGGAGCGTAGCGCAGAGGTAGAACTCCTCTGCGTTCAATCCCCGGAACCGCAAAAAAAAAAAAAAAAAAAAAAAATAGGGCTGCGGGATGTAGCTCAGAAATAGAATGCCGCTGGGTTCAATCCCCAGAACCACACACACAAAAAAAGAGAGAGAGAGAGAGAGAGAGAGAGAGAGAAAGTGATCAAATGCAATAAAGAACGTAAGACCCTGTTTCAAAATAAAGAATAAAAAAATAGGGCTGGGGGTGTAGCTCAGAGGTAGAGTGCCTGTGGGTTCAATCCCCAGTACCACCAAAAAATAACGAAAGAAACAAAGAAAGAAAAAAAGAAAGAAGCAAAATAATTTAATTTTACATGCTCTGCTTCTCTTCTTCCTTGAAATCTAGGAAAGCCACAGTTTTAAGATAGCTGAAGCAGAATATGAGCAAGAAACTTCAGAAAGAAGCAGAACAAAGGAGGACTTGCTCTAAGTGCTGGATATAGCAGTAAACAAACCCCAATCCCTGCCATACTGGAGCTTATAAAGGGAGAGAGAGAAATAATAAATATGTAAGGAAGCAATACTTTACTGCAGAGGTTCACAAATTATGGCCCGAGGGCCAAACTGGCTGACTGCCTATCCTTACAAATAAAGTTTTATTGGAACACAAGCACACACATTTGTTTCTGTATTTCCTTTTTTTTTTTTTTTGCAGTACTGGGGATTGAACCCAGAGACATTCTACCTCTGAGCTACACCCCCAGTCCTGTTTTTTATTCTTTATTTGGAAACAGGGTGTCACTAAATTGTGGAGGGCCTCATTAAGTAGCTGAGGCTGGCCGCGAACCTGCGATCCTCCTGTCTCAGCCTCCCAAGTACAGGGATTACAAGAGTGCGCCACCACGCCCGGCTTGTTTCTGTATTTTCGATGGTTGTTTTCAAAGGCAGAGTTGAGTAACCATGACAGAGATTTTACAATCCACAAAGCTTAAACTATTTACCATCTAGCCCTTTATAGAAAATGTTTGACAATCTTTGGCTTTGGATATATTATTACAAATATATGTAGAAAAATAGAGATACATGCAACTTCTAATCTTAGTCTTTTTTTAAATAAATAACATCATTATTTATTTGAGACCAAGAAAAACTGAACATTGACCTGGCCATTCATTCTCTTTCTTTTCTGTTAGATGGTTCTTTTTTATTTTAATATACTTTTATTGTTGCACTGTAATCACACATCATAATGAGGTTGAGAGTGATAGGGACATACATGCACACACTTGGTGAGCTCACCCCCTGCTCCCTCCCCACTCCCTCCCCTTCCTTGTACCTGATATTGAGATTGGCATTGATAATTCTGTATATGTACATCTGAAGTGCTTCTTTCATCCAGTCTCCCCCCATCCTTTCACATCCCTCCCTTAGATCCCCTCCATCCCTCCACTAGAGTTTCTCCCTCTTTATCTGGAGTCCCTCTTGTATCCCAATTTCTCCCTAGCATCTTAATCTTCTATTCCACCTCCTGCATTCAGAATCCTGCTTCTGGTTCCCCTTGGAGCCTAGATGGGGGAAAGAGTGTGTGTGGAGGGGGATATAGAGTAGAGAAAGTGTCAAAAAAATTTACTTGGCTGGTAATTTATTTTGTGAGACAGTAGTTAATCATCTCATTTTATTTTATGTATTTATAATTTGGTACTTGTTCTTTGCAATGATTATATCACAAACAGCCTAATTTTATAAATCAAAGGGAAAAAAGGTATAATTACATGCATTTTACAGCTGGGCAGACTTAAGCATGGAGGATTAAGATGAATGATTTGAAATGCCTGCTATGGCAGTCGGTGGAGCTGACAGAAGCAGCAGTTGTGGTAGCCAAAGTGAAAGAATGTCTGTTTCACATTTGGTTTAATCTTGCTTTTCTAGAGATTTCCTTCAGAGATCTCTGGCAGTGCCTTGCATGTCTTAAAAGCTGCCAGAAGACTCAGTGGTGGAGTGGAAACAGCAGGAGCTGCTCCAGCCGCTCTGGGATGTGGCTGCACATCTCTCCCTTACAGCTCAGTAAACTGCGCAGGTTACTTAACCTTCCCAGGGCTGGGATCGCTCAATTGTAAAAGTCAGGATAATAATGCCCATCCCAGAAGTGTGCTTGTGAGCATTATCTAGACAGTGGCCTCAACAGGGTGATTTTGCCCCCAAGGGGACATTTGGCAATGTCTGGAGACATTTTTAGTTTGTCATGAGTGGGAAGGTTGCTTCTAGCATCTAATGGGTAGAACCTAGGGATGCTATTAAACATCCTACAACACACAAGAGACACCTCACAACAAAGAATTTTCCAACCAAGAATGTCAATAGTGCCAGAGTACAAGAATCCAGATATAAGATGACATGATTTGAAAGGGCATAGCACAATCTCTAGCACACAGTAGATACTTATGTAATTTTATATCCCCCTTCCTTTAACTCATTAAAACTATTCAATCAGCAAATAATCATAAATAGAGTGCTGTGCATAGTTAGTCATTCATTCAACAAATATTTACTGAGAACCTATACCAATTACTCTGCGAGCAATTAAGTGTAAGTAACTGCCTGGCTCTGCTCCATAAAAGTTATACGCTGGAGATAGATGGACATTAAACTTCAGATATAATGTAGAATATTATAGCAGATATCATATGAGAAGAGAAGAAAGAACTTGATTTCTTTGGGAAAAGTAAGTCCCAAATAACTGGTAAGTCTTGATGTACGGGTTTAGATATTTGGCAGTAGGTATGAGGATGCCGTTGGGGAGATTGTGTAAAGATCCATTCTCAACTTCATGTCAGGCATCATCATGTCACAAGTATTCCTTTTACTCCCTCGACAACTAATGCAAGAGATGCCTGCAATCCAGCTACTCACGAGGCTGAGGCAGAAAGAATGCAGGTTGGAGGCCAGCCTGGGCCTCAGTGAAAGCCTGTCTCAAAAAAAAAAAAAAAAAAAAAAAAAAAAAAAAAAAAACAACAAAAAAGGGCTGTGGATGTGGTTTAGTGGTAAAGCATCCTTGGGTTCAGTTCCTGGTACCACCAAAAAAAAAATATACCAAACCTAGCAAGAAGAAAAGAAGGATCTATTGAATATCTGCTTGGCTTTGCCAAGAAAGGCAAACAGAATTCAAAGATTAAAACCTAGTTTCATTGACTGAGCCTGCTCCTCAGGGAGGCAGAGGCAATATGGAGAGTTCAGGCCAACATCCCTGACTTACTTGTAAGACCTGGGGCAAACTGCTATTAGATAGGAAAAATAATAATAGCTGTACCTCATGAGAATTCAGCAGGAGCCTGTAAGCATCTGGCAGTCATTCACTATGTGTTAGATACTATTGTTATTAGGTTATATTTACCTATCCGTAACAACTGAATCCCATGTGCCCTTCTTTCTGCCCATTGGGCATTAAGCAGTATTTACTTACCTTGCACTTTTTACAACAGAGGCCGTCACTGCACTGAGAGTCTTGAGTCAAGGTGCATTTCTTACAACACTCTGCTCCTTCAAGGACACATTCCTAAGGAGCAAAAACATTTGCAAGATATCAGAAAATGGTGTCATTTCCTTAAAAGTACCAGGATATTTTCTAAAATAAATGTATAAACTCACAATCATAATCTCTCCTCCACAAATCCTATAAAATTTTAGGTGTAACACTTGCCCTGTGCATCGCAACATATGCACCTGGAGCAGACTGCGTTACTTACAAATCTTCAAACCACCAGAGACTTACTGTAGGGGTCCCACAGTCACACTCCTCTCCAGTTTCAATGAAGCCATTGCCACACTCGGGAGGGTCAAGAAGCTGTGGGAGGGAAACCAAACAGGAAACTAAAATATAGAAAAACCAGCAGCAAAGACTTTGAGAGACGTGCCTGCACATCTGGCACACTGGCCAGTCATCCCAAACACATTTTTATGTACCTGAAGAAAGCATGGATTTTAGAACTTGGAACTACATGTAATATATGTGCATAGTTTTATATATATTTGCATATATAACATATATACCAAGTAGGGTCTGGTAAATGTTACCATATAAAAGATGATTTAGTCATTGACTAAAATTAAGCCTGATTGGCCCTTGAAATTCCATTTCCGTCAGGAAGCAAGGGATTTGGAGCTAGAATGTCTGGATTGGAATCTTGGCATAGGGCTGGAGTGTAGCTCAGTGGCAGAGCACACGTTTAGCATATGTGAGGCCCTGAGTTCAATCCCCAGCACCAAAATAGAATAAAATAAAATCTTGGAACAACTACTTAACATGTCAGAGACTTTAATATTTTAAACAGCAATGGTAATATTATCTATCCATGTAATTAGCTGTCGAAAACTGTTGTGAGGATCAAGTTTAATCATCTGTGAAAAGCCTCTTATTAACTATATCTTCTTTGTTTTTTTGCTGTACTGGGGATTGAATTCAGGGGCATTCTACCTCCGGGCTACACCCCCAGCCCTATTTTTTATTCTTTATTTTGAAACAGGGTCTCACTAAGTTGCGGAGGGCCTCACTAAGTAGCTGAGGCTGGCCACAGCCTCCAGTCTCAGCCTCCCAAGTACTGGGATTACAAGCGTGCGCCACCACGCCCGGCATATATCTTCTTATTAAACAACTATTTCATAAATAAGAAAAGCATCACAAAAATAAATATAGTCACTTAACTATTTAACATAAAATATAACTCCTACTATTAACATAGCTTTAAATGACAATAATAACTTGCCCCAGAAACTAAAGCAATTTTTGGCCTGTTCAAGAGTAAATTTTAGGTTTGGTTTATTTTTAAACTGTCCATCAATTTTATTATGTTTTGAATATAATTTATCCTATAGTGATAGGCAAAATTAGTAAGTAGTAAATAATTGTTATTAGCTAGACACAATATTTATTCAAAAGTTAATTGAGCCTGGTATGGTGGTGCATACCTATAATCCCAGTACTTGGGAGGCTGAAACAGGAGGATCCCAGGTTCGAGGACAGCCTCAGAAACATAGGATGACTTTCAGCAACCTAGCAAGACCTTGTTTCAAAAACAATAAATAAAATGGGCTGGAGGTGGAACTTGGAGGTAAAATGCCCTTGGATTCCATCCGCAGAACCACATACACACACACACACAAAGTTAATCAAGGTTTTCAGATTATAAAATGGAAGTGTATACACACCTATAAACAGACACACACATACACATACACACACACAAACATTTTCATAAATAAGTAAAGGAAAAATAAAGAAAATTAAAATATCCACTCATTTCTGTTTTCTATTATCATCAAAATAGAGTACAATTCCCAATATTAAAGCTGGCTTTGAAAATGTATATATTCAGCATATCTAGAATATGTACATAGAGGCCAAATAAAAAGCTCTCTTTTAAAGACCCAATGGCTAAAACTTTGTGTTTATATCACCATAGAAAGATTAGTAATTCATATTCCTTGATCACACTTATTACCTTGGAAGGTTTGTTGAACAGGCAGGCACCACCTCCACTATTTAGGAAGTCATGATACTCCTCAATATTACACTGGGTGAACTTCTTAGGAAGGTAATAGCTGTAAGAGAGCAGAAAATCAATACCTGGATATAATATTAGTCTCCTTTGTTTATTAGCCTTAAAATTAAAACATTTGTTAAAGTTATACATTATTCTTTAAAAAGAAAGAATAAATTACACTTAGGTACAATATTAGTATTCAATCTGTGAGAGTTTTATTCAATCAGTATATTTCTAAATTCTTCATTTGGTGACTCATGGTGACTCTGGTAACAATGATTCATTATTTTCATATGCATTCAAAGGAAACACACACACAATAGTACCAATAATTTAAATCAAAGAGAGTTAGGAAAATTTATTTCACCCTGAGTTTAAAATATCAAAACTGGGCCAGAGCCCAAACAGAAGAGAATTCCACAAAATAATTGACCTACAATCTGCGATTATGTCAGGTCATGAAAGTCCAATATTGAGAAAACATTCCAGATCAAAGGAGGCTAAAGAGATATAAAAAAATCAAATGTGTTGCCACATACTGAACCTTTTACTATAAAAGAAATAATTAAAATACAGGCCGGTCTTGAATGTGGGCTAAGAATTAGATGTTACCGGCTATATTGTAGTTATGTAGGGAGATTGATGTTATTTGTAGGAAATGTACTCTATGGTGTTTGAGGGTGATAGGGCATCAAATTAGTAATTTATGATTTAGAGGACCAAAACAATCTTTGTTACCAATCTTACGACTTTTCGTCAAGTTTGAGATTGTTAAAAAATACACACACACACACACACACACACACACGCACGCGCGCGCACACATACACCAGAAAAAAAGGAATAAAGAGTCAAGAGGAAAAATAAACTTAGAGAACAATTTGGCAATATGCATTAAGAATCTTCAAAATGAGCACACCCTTAGATCTAGTAATTCTTCTTTCAGAAATCTATCTTAAGGAAATAATTACCTATCTGCACAAGAATACATGAATAAAGATATTTATGGTAGCATAATTTATAACAGCAAATAACCTGAAAATTATCCAAATGTTCAATAGTAAGAGAACTATTAGCTAAACTGTGATATGTGGATAAAATAGAATACCATGGAATTATTAATAATCATAGTGTTGAAGAATAGTTGAATTCAGAAAAATGCTGACCATATAGAGTTAAGTAAAAAAGAATAAAAATTTTATATCCAGCAGGAACCAAAATGACAATAAAAATAGAAAGAGAAAAATACAGTAGTATTTTAATATCAACCATGGTGGTCACTGGAGAAAAAAATGTGTTACAAATTTTCTTTTCTTTCTTTTCTTTTCTTTTCTTTTCTTTTCTTTTCTTTTCTTTTCTTTTCTTTCCTTTCCTTTCCTTTCCTTTCTTTTCTTTTCTTTTCTTTTCTTTTCTTTTCTTTTCTTTCCTTTCCTTTCCTTTCTTTTCTTTTCTTTTCTTTTCTTTTCTTTTCTTTTCTTTTCTTTTCTTTTCTGGTACTGGGGATTGAACCCAGAGGAATTCTACCTCCAAGTTATACCCCCAGCCCAATTTTATTTCTTATTTGGAAACAGGGTCTCACTAAGTTGCTGAGGGCCTTGCTAAGTTTCTGAGGCTTGCTTCAAACCTGCGATCCTCCTGTCTCAGCCTCCCAAGAACTAGGATTACAATCATGAGCCACCATACCTGGCTCAATAAATTTTATTTTCTATATTTCTCAAAAACTCTTTTACTTTGAGCTTTATTAAAAGGAAAAAACAATTAAGATTAAATGAATATGTTTTTTAAAGTCTCACACTAGCATGCAAGGAATGTGTCCATTTATATCCCTACTTCTGCCTAGCACCGTGATTCATTTTCATAAATCAATTAATGGAATTTTTATGATTATTTAGCCTAAGCTCATTATTATGTGTTTCATATCAAAATCTCCAAATAAAGCTATGTTGGATATAAGCTGTCTAATCTACTTTATTTCCTTCAAATCCTTTTCCTAAGAAGACATAACTTCATTCTTAAAGTTTCTTCCATATATTACTTCCTTTTTTGTCAATGCCTGCCCTCAGCTGATTCTTATCACCTTCTCCTCTAATCCATCCTACATATCTCTGCCAGAGTTATCAAATATAAATAGAGCTTTCTTTAAGTTCCCTCTTTATTCTACCGGTCAAAACCTGAGATGGCTCCTGACCACCAAAGGGCAGACTACTTGTGTAGGGCTCTCAGAAGTCAAAATCTAGTTGGGCCTCTACCCTGCAAGGCACCATGCCTGTCACAGCCTAACCCATCCTCCTACCCACTTCACAGGGGAGCACAGTCTGTAACCCATCGCCAGGCTTTGACTGGAAACTCACTCCCCCACAGGGAAGCTTTTTATACACAGGAGCTAAAGTGCATGGATCACTCTTACCTTTATTTTGCCACATTTGACTTCCTATAACTTCCGCACACACTTTTGTAAATAAGAAGGCAGAGAGCATGTCTCTCCCCCCAAAACTTCTGTTTTGTAAGATTACATTCCTATTATAGTCAATGCATTCTTCTTCTTTTTATTTATTTTTATTTTTATTTTTATTTTTGGTATGGGGATTGAATCCAGGGGGATTCTACTTCTGTCAATGCATTCTTGACAATTTATTTTTTATAACTTTATTATTATTTTTTTTTTTTTGCGGTACTGGGGATTGAACCCAGGGGCATTCTACCTCCAAGCTCCACCCCCAGCCCTATTTTTTATTCTTTATTTTGAAACAGGGTCTCACTAAGTTGCGGAGGGCCTCACTAAGTAGCTGAGGTTGGCGGTGAACCTGGATCCTCCGGTCTCAGCCTCCCAAGTACTAGGATAACAAGCGTGCACCACCACGCCTGGCTTATTTTTTATAACTTTAAATAGGACTGATGGTATTCATTTCAACCATAGTTTCCAACATTTAGCAGTACAGAGGAACTTCAGAAAGCAAAAATATACCATGGGAATATACCCGAGGCAACATATGCCCCAAATTAGTATGGTTAGATGATATTTGGCATAGATCAAATTATAGAGTGGTATCTGATACTGTTCTATATAAAAGCTTTTTCTCTTGTTTACATCTATTTAACACTAAGAAGAGTTCCAATGAAACAGCTATATATATATCTGAAGGTAGCCATTTGATTTTACTATAAATTCAGCTTAGTACTATTAGAATTGTCTATAAAATTTTAATAACTAACCACCATCAGATATAATATATTAAATAGCTTTTAAGGGATAAGAACCTCTAATGTGAAATTTAGTAATTGTTAGAAAATTATAACTATATCATTTCCTCTTATTACTAAACAAAATACCCAAAGAAATTTTGAAAAATTCTTTAAATACATGTTTCTATATATATTTCCACCATCATTTATTTTCCTTGTCACACAACCTTGAGAGTTCAAAATTCAAATTCAATCAATATTTATTGAAAATCAAGTCTGTATAAAAGATTATGATGGTGTGAGCATGAATTATAAATTAGTATAAAATGTAATCCCTTAAAATGTATAATTAAATGTTAAGAGAAAGCCTAAGTACATACAGAATTAAATTATAATGCAGGGGTTAAAAATTATAATCAACCTCAGATGGCTAGAAATGTTGTTAGATAAAGAAAAGGGGGAAAGGCATTCCAGAGGAAAAGAACATATTTAGGAAACCAAAAGAACTTGGAAGTTCATGTGCAATTATGATAAGCAAATTTTTACAAAGCTGAAAATCCATGTAGGATATGGTCAGTGAGTCTAAAGAGCTGGAAACCTGTGTACAATTATGGTAAGCAAACAGATCAGAATAGTAGGGAAAATGAGATCGCAAAAGGAAGGATAAAGGAAGATTGTGGGCATCTAAATACTTGTAAGAATGCGAACCTTATACTTCAGACAATGGAAACTCACAATAGTTCTGAACAGGATAATGGCATATAATGAGTAAGAGGTATGCATGAAAAGCACAGATTAATCTCACAAGCACAATGACCAAAAAAAAAAAGAAAATCACACAAGAATACATACAATATGATGCCTCTCACATAAACTGAAAACATACAAGGTAATGCTATGTTTTATGTATACATGTGTGTGCATGTGTGTGCACACAGACACAGTAAAGGTATAAAGAAGGACCTGTGAATAATATGAACCAAACTCAAGATGGCAATTACCTTGGCTGGGGCTGGAGACCAATAAAGGGGAACCACAACGGGGACTTAACCATGTAGGCACTGTTTTGGGGACCATATAAATGTGAAAACCTTCTTGAGGAGAGGAGAGTATATACTTCTCTGCCCAGCTCCTTGTTGAGTAACACCACATTGTGAAGCCACCAGTGTTGACTTAAAATCAGCCATTATGGGATTATCTATACCATGAGACTCTGAGAAAGTGACAAATTCAGGCTTTCTTTTTCTCTTTTCTTGTTATTATTTTATTTTATTTTTTAGTACTGGGGAATGAACCCAGGGGCATTCTACCTCTGAGCTACACCCCCAGTCCTTTTTTAAATATTTTGTTTTTAAACAGGGTCTTGTTAGAGCTGGGCATGGTGGCACACTTGTAATCCTAGTACTTGGGAGGCTGAGACTGGAGGATCCCCGTTCGCAGCCAGCCTCAGCTACTTAGTGAGGCCCTCCGCAACTTAGTGAGACCCTGTTTCAAAATAAAGAACAAAAAATAGGGCTGGGGGTGTAGCCTGGAGGTAGAATGCCCCTGGTTCAATTCCAACTCCTGGAAAAAAAAAAGAAAAAGAAAAAAACAGGGTCTTGTTACATTGCTGAGAATTTTGCTAAGTTGCTGAGGCTGGTCTTGAACCCTCAGTCCTCACATCTCAGTCTCCCAAGTACTGGAATTACAGGTGTGTGCTACCACGCCCAGCTTGTTTTCTTGTTTTTGCTTTTGATAGTCAATTTGCCAGGACACTACTATTTATAACCCATTTAACTGGAATTGAAGGAGATAAAAGGGAATAAGTAGGTAAACCATAACTCATCAAGAACAAAATTGTTTCACTATACTGCTAGCCTTGATTCAAGGGTACAAAAGTTTCTGAGGTCTACTAACTTAATTGACATCAATTGTTTTCTTAAGTAAGAGGCTATTTTGTGGATTTTTATATAGGGCCATTAAGAGTATTTACTTTTGATTTTTCTCATAAATGCCTGTGGAGAGGCTGCATGCACTAAGTTAAGTGTCACATTCCTCAGAAGACAAGAGCACAGCAGGTAAAAGGAAAGTGAGTTATTTTCACATAGAAGTGGCTCACCCAGTGTCTCCCATTATGCATCCAGACCACGTGTCCTCACATTTACACTCACCTAAGAGAAAATGAATACACAGACCTTGTTATCAAGTGAACACAACTGCATTAAAGTAGATTTTTTTTTTTGCGGTACCGGGGATTGAACGCAGGGGCGTTCTACCTCCACGCTACACCCCCGGCCCTATTTTTTATACTTTATTTTGAAAACGGGTCTCACGAAGTTGCGGAGGGCCTCACTAAGGAGAGAGAGGGGGGGGGAGAGAGAGAGAGAGAGAGAGAGAGAGCGAGCGTGCTGAGGCTGGCCGCGAACCCGGATCCTCCGGTCTCCGCCTCCCAAAGTACTGGGATTACAAGCGTGCGCCACCACACCCGGCTTTAGATTTTATTTTTAAAACATTATTTTCACCTTATTTTAAAGTACTTTTAAAAAAGTAACACCTGCTTTTTAATTCTGCTTACACTTTAAAATATTTATGTAATGTATAAACAATAAAAATACACTTGGACCCTATCAAGGTTAAATAATTTTTACTTTAAAAGAAGGCCAATTCTTTAAATATTCACTTAAAATGTCTTAAATGAAAGACAGTCAAATGCCAATGAAATAGTGAAGAACTTTATGGCACACAGGAGGATCCAGCTTCACAGGCCGCTAGAATTATTAATTTCTTGCCTAATTTTCAAGGCCTCTGCACCAAGGCTCTGGTAGAAGGCAATACAGTATATTGGTTATGCAGAAGCCTCAGAATCAGGAATACCTGGGTTCAAAACCTTGGTTTGCCACTTAGCATATGTATAATCTTAGAGACATTATCCTTTTAAGAGGTAGTCACTTAATTTGTCAACTAGGGTTAACAATGGGCATCTTGTAGGATTATATTGAGGATGAAAGGAGGATATACATGTAGGTAACATGGCAATCAATCATCTGGCAAATAATGAGTACTCTACCCATATTTACAATATTTATTACTAAAATAATAAAGTGAACATGGTTATAGTCAAACTGGCTCTCCAAATACCTAGTATTAGACTCTTTATGTTGAAGTAACTTTACCTCCTTGGGAAAAGACATTATTCAAAGATGCTACATCTGGCATATTTTACTAGGTCCCTCTATTCTGTAAGGCCTGATTCTGTAAGGAAGTTCTACCTCTGTGGCCATACTTAGAGATGCTTTCAATAAGCCATAATAAAACACTAGGTGTGAAACCTGTATGCCTAGGATTCTCTATTAGAGCATTTCAAGTTACCAAAATGAGCTTATTTTGCCTATTATTAGGTTAAATGTAGCAGTGAATTTATTATCACATGGCTTTAAGTATTTATTATAAATGGGGAAATTCTTATCTATCATGTAAATATTCCCCCTTGTGTTAGTTTTGAGGACAATATTTTGTTCCCTGGCTTACCTTATACCATCACCCATCCTCTTTTGATCAAGCAACTGAATGAAAGAATCTCATTCTACAAAATATTTAACAGGTAATCTTTTAAATATAACTAAACCACACATGTGCTAAACTTACCACTTGCTAACTTTCTTTTGTCTGAGATGATGCCAATATTATGGGCCAATGATTGGGCAAGTGTAACTGCCATTAAATCAGTTTTCCCAAACTGAAAAACAAAAACAAAGAATATGTTAATGCAACTTGTTTGTCATTTTAGATGGTCCAGAGGATAATGTCATGATATAATTAAAAATAAGTAATTTCAAAACATATTATTTAACAGAGGCTAAACACCTTATGCCTAGAACTGAATATGCACTTGGGAGGTAGTAGTAAGAAATAAATCCATGTTTAATTAGATCTTTTAGGAAAGACTAGAAGCCTGGGAATCATCAACTTTTGGATTTGGAAACTTAAATCTAATTCGGAGTCCAAATTTCACCCTAAAACATTACTGAAAAACTTAAGTGCTTGCATATGTTTAAGTCAGTCTTTTGAATAATACAAAATAATACAAAATAATGTGTAAAAATTATTTGGAACTTGTTCATATTTACTGTGTTCATTTGCACACCTGAAATTCTCCTTAAATGGAGTAGAGAGTAGATTTAGAAAATAATAAGTAACAGGAAGTACTGATAATTTGTGGCCAATAGAAATTTAAGAAGAACTGGAGATATACCTTCAACATGTACCAGTCCAAAGATTCATGTATTTTTCTTTTAGAACATTTTCATCAAGTTTAGTGTATTAAGTATAAAAGAAACCTTTTGGAAAACATACTTTTTTTCTCCTAAAATTTGTTAAACAGTGAGGAAAGAAGAAAATATTCAATTGGATTATTAGGTAGTAATGCTATGCTTCAGGGAGTTGCTTAATTCTCTGGAAAATCATTCAGTGATAACTAGGACCCTATTTTCAATGAAAATAGGTTAAGGTAAAATTTTTCTCTATATAATTTGCAAACTGCTTAACCTGGAAATTATTCTAAATAGAACAGAATTATTGGGTATTAACCATTATTTGCCTATTCTGCCCTGTGCTCATCTATAGAAGCCATATTGATTGTTGGTCAAACCATCTACCTCTGGAGTGTATGGCATTCTGAGAAATTATCTCTTAAATATTAGGAGAACATTTTCAGCCATCATACCACTTTGTATTGTACAGATGTTCACACCTACTTCATTCACGCCTCCTCCTTTCAGCAACGAGCAAATCCCACCAATATAAGCTGCCCCGCTCCGGCTACTCTCAAATTGACTTCCCCTTTTAGAAAAGGAAATGAAAAAGGCTTACTGCTCACAGTTCAAACATCACAGCACCTCTCATTTTCATTTACCACGTGTGTTTTCTCAATGCATACAGAATGTTCACACCCCCAAGGTAAGGGAGGAAAGTGAAAACTGTTTATACTCATAACCAAAGAAAAAGGTTTCTGAGGGATGTTTATCCACATGATCAGAAAGTATCTTAAACTAACCTATACCTATTAAAAAATAATTACTGATATGATATACTCTGAGAACGATGAAAAAACATGTCTGTAGTATTGTTGCCCAAAACACATAATTTTGAAAAAAGAACAGACAGCCCCACAATGAGGAAAAGTCTATAAAACAACTGGTCTATACTTTTCAAAAGTATTGGCTCAAAATAAAGACGGGGTAAGAAAAATTTTCAGATTAAAGGAGACTAAAAAGATATGAAATACAGTATGTGATATTGGACTGGGTGCTGGATGGGGAAATTAGCTATAAAAGGTATTATTGAGATAGTTCACAAAATTTGAATGTAGATTATGTATTACATAAGAGTATTGTGTCTGTATTAAATTTTCTGGTTTTAATAATTTTCTGTGGTTATATGAGAATGTCTTCATTCTTAGATAATACATGCTAAAGGATTTATAGTAAAGGCACAGTAAGTAAGCATTCCCAATTTACTCTGAAAAGGCTCAGAAAAAAATTGATAGATGGATGGGAGGAAGTAAGGAAAGGAAAAAGAAGTGAAATCATAAAACCAATGGGGGGAAAGCAAAGTAATGGATGATTCTAGTAAAGGGTATATGTAATTTTCTCATAGGATTCTTACAACTGTTCTCTAAATTTGAAGTATGTAAAAATTAAGTTACCACCAAAACACATCTTTTACTTCTAACTATTACTGTTTTCAATAGCTCAGACTTTAGATAACAGGTAGCTTTTTTTTTTTTTTTTTTTTGGTGGTGGTGGTACTGGGGATGGAACCCAGGGACATTCTACTTCCGAACTACACCCCCAGCCCTATTTTATTTTTCATTTGAAAACAGGGTTTTGCTAAGTTTCTGAGACTGGCTTTGAAACTGCAATCCTCCTGCCTCAGCATCCCAAGTACTGGGATTCCAGGTGCGCACCACCACACCTGGCATTTTTTGTTTTTGTGGGGTTTTTTTTTCCCACCATGATACTGGGGATTGAACTCAGGGACACTATCTCTAAGCTATACCCTCCAGCCCTTTTTATTTTTATTTTTTATTTTGAAACAGGGTCTTGTTAGGTTGTTGAGAGTCTTGCTAAATTGCTGAGGCTGGTTTCAAACCTGTGATCCTCCTGTCTCATCCTCCCCAAGTCCTGGTATTACAGGCATGCGCCACCACACCCAGCTGGATGATAGGTTTTTAAAATACTACTATACATATTTTCCTATTATATCAGTTACATATACATATATATATGTATATATATATATATATAACAATAAAAAGAACATAAGAGTGAGAAAAATAAACATTAATTCCATCCAGGTATAGTGGCTTACACCTATAATCCCATACTTGGGAGGCTGAGATAGGAGGATTGCAGGTTTGATGCCAGTCTTGGCTACTTAGCAAGGCTCTCTGCAACTAAGTGAGACCCTGTTTAAAAATAAAATAGGGCTGGATTTGTAACTGGGAGGCAGAATGCCCCGGGTTCAGTCCCCAGTACCCCCAAAAAAATTCCAGAAATTTAGTCTTACCTTAAAATCAAAAACAGAGAACATTAATGTTTAGAAGACAGCACCTTCGAAGAACATAATTTACCAGTTGTTAAGAATACTCTATCTGAGCAGTACACTCAGTAAATTCTGATTTAAATTTTCTGATGAAAATTTTAATGAAATAGACATGTAATAATAATTCAAAATTAAATCACTTTAATTTTAATGACAATTTCAAACAATCTATACTTTAAGACTTCTTCCAAATACTGCAATATCAAATCTTAATTTTAAAGGATATATCTCAGTCACAGGCAATACAGCATTCAACATATAACCCCTCCTCCCATAAAAAAGTAATAAATCATTATGAAAGTTACGTACGAAAAAAGGTGAACTGCATCACTTTTCTCTTTGATAAAATCCCTCCTGTATTTCATAAACTCACGTAGGGTAATCAATGGATTTTCAGATATGGCAAACTTGTTGTCAGCCGCCCAGGTTTCCATGGCAACCAATACTATCCTTGTCTTAAGTTGGTCTTTATATATCTAGTATATTAACAAAATGAACACACCAGCTGTACATGTGGGAAAAATCAAATATTTTATGAACAGGACTACAAAATTCTTTTCATGGAAACTCCTTGAGATTTAGTTAAAGGTAAGAAATGTTACTGTTTTTAAGGGAGTTAACTATTCTTCTTATTTGCATACATTTCCCTTGAATAACAGAATCATTTGTCCATCAAGTAACACCCAAAGGACAAAGTAGCTTTTAGAAGCAAAAGACTCCTTTTTGAAAAATACTTGCACCCAATTCAATGTTTCCCCTAAATCTGCTTTTTTGGTACCCTAAACAAAGAATTTATGCATTCTTGGGTTCCCCCAGCAAAAAACAAACAAACAAACAAACAAACAAAAACAAACAGTAAAGACTCCCCAGGAAAATAATTTCTATATAACCTGAAGGGCCCAGAGTAAACTCGTGGGAAAGGTACAGGCACTGCCTTGTTGAAGAAAGATGTGGAAGGAGGCACAGTGAGTTTATTTAATGACGTCATTGCCACAGCACCAGGCATTCTTTTGAAAAAGCACTACTGAAGCTGGGCACAGTGGTGCACTCCTGATTACCACTTGAGATCAGGACTTCTAGACCAGCCTGGACAACACAGTAAGACTTGTCACCCCCTCCCCCCCAAAAAAAAGATTAACAAAAGAAAGAAAGAAAAGGCACAACCAGCACATGGTTTCTTCATCATTAGAAGTACACCGTGGATATCTCTGCTGGGGCTATGATTTGACCTCTGTCTTTTACATTGTGAAAAGCACAGGAAGGAATTTCTGGCATATCTATGGGTAATTTCGACCACTTTCTCTTCCCAGAAA
Organism: Glis glis; assembly: GCA_004027185.1. NCBI lineage: Eukaryota > Metazoa > Chordata > Mammalia > Rodentia > Gliridae > Glis > Glis glis. The sequence continues at coordinate 38,933 of PVJS01001677.1, forward strand.
GAGATCAAAGTCAGTCAAGTCCATTGCAAGGTCACCAGGGACTTTCAGGAGCCTTAGCTAAAGTGCAACTTGGGGCAGTGAAAGTATAAGGACCATATCACCCGACCTGCTAGCAATCTGGAGATAAAATTCCTCTAGGGCAATATTGAATCGGGTTGATACTTACTAAATCTGCCATGTTCACCACAGATTTTGCATAGGTATTGGTATGTACAACAGAAAGCCGATGCTTTTTAAACTGCAAGTGAAAGAAAAACAGTGAAGGGTTTTCAAAGTTATCAGGAAATGATCACCTCAGCAGAGAAAAAATATGGTGTAACTGAAAGATACTTAAGGCTTTCTGTAACAAAGGACAGACTTGAGGCCCAGTTCTTTAACACCCTGTGTCCTGAAGCAAGGATCTTACAAGCTTGAGGCCCAATTTACTCATCTGTGAGATAAAGTAAAAAACACCTACTCCATCCATTGCATCGGTTTATTTTTTTTTTCTGGATTGTTATTCAAAACAATAAAACAGATTAGCACTGTCTAGCAAGACATCCAAATCTAAGTAGAGACATGGCCAGAAAAGAAAATGTGAACACTGCTCAAAGTATAGGAATTCAGAAAGCCCCAAGATAAAGATTACAAGGAGGTAGCTTGTATGTTAGACATGGATCACAGATATCTCTGGTTTGGCCTCGATGGTATTTTAAAAATCAGAAAGTATCATGTCAACCTTGATTTTTGGCTTCACTTAGAAGTAGCCACCCAGCCGGGCGTGGTGGCGCACGCTTGTAATCCCAGTACTTGGGAGGCGGAGACCGGAGGATCCGGGTTCGCGGCCAGCCTCAGCTCTTTCACTCTCTCTCCCTGTCTGTCTGTCTGTCTGTCTCTCTCTCTCTCTCTCTCCTTAGTGAGGCCCTCCGCAACTTCGTGAGACCTGGTTTCAAAATAAAGTATAAAAAATAGGGCCGGGGGTGTAGCGCGGAGGTAGAACGCCCCTGCGTTCAATCCCGGGTGCCGCAAAAAAGAAAAAAAGAAGTAGCCACCCTACAGGGTAATAACTAACAATCACTGAGAAGTGCTGGACTGCTCCCCTTAGACACACACATACTAAAAAAATGCATGTGCTTACAATTTATACTTATTTTATAAAAAGTGCCAGGGAACAATAACATTCACTGGATTCAAATAGGTAAAAACAAAACAGACCTAGCCTGAACAAGGAAGCAGGATTACATTCTGATCATTATTATTATTATTATTATTATTATTATTATTATTGTTTTCAACCATACTAAAAAGAATATTATTTATTAATCTTATATAAATAAGTGACATATTTCCCTCAAATAAATCATTCAAAGTTAACTAATATGAACTTGTACCTGAAATTAAGTAAAATTCAGTGCTGAAGTTTAACACTGGTTTCCTGGAACAATTAGCATTATAACACTTCTATGCTATGAATGTCACCACCCTGCAAAATGCCCATTAATTAAATATATATACTATGGATCAAAATAATTTGACTCAACAAGAAGAAAGTTTTGCCAAGGTCTTATTCTAGGACTTTTCACTGCTTGCTCTGCATGATTTTGCCATGTGATTTTCTGCCTGGCAAGACACAGAAAAACTGCTTTTCTAGCCAGGCATAGTGGCACACGCCTATAATCCCAGTACTTTGAGAGGCTGAGATAGGAGGATCGCAGGTTCAAAGCTAGCTTCAGCAACTTAGTGAAACTCTAAGCAACTTAGTGAGACCCCATTTCCAGATAAAAAATAAAAAGTGAGCCAGGTATGGTGGCGCATGCTTGTAATCCCAGTACTTGGGAGGCTGAGACAGGAGGATCCGGGTTTACGGCCAGGCCCTTTGCAATTTAGTGAGATCCTGTTTCAAAATAAAAGAATAAAATAGGGCTGGGGTGTAGCCCAGAGGTAAAATGCCCCTGGGTTCAATCCCTGGTACCGCCAAAAAAAAAAAAAAAGTGCTGGGGGGTGTAGCTCAGAGGTAGAATGCCCCTGGGTTCAATCCCCAATATCACACAAGGAAGGAAGGAAGGAAGAAAGGAAGGAAGGAAGGAAGGAAGGAAGGAAGGAAGGAAGGAAGGAAAAAATGGCTTTTCTTTATTAGGATAAAGTTGAACAGTGCAAACTAAAGTCATATAATTGATGCTTCATTTGTTTTTTCAATGTAATATGAAATTTTTACATTTTTAAACTTTGTCAAAATTTTTAGTAAGAAGAGACTCAAATACAAGTACCTATATTAATCAAGCAAATTCAAAGAATTGGTATTATGAGTTACAGAAATATTTTTGGAACCTCAAATTATTGCTGGTTACTTCTACCTAAGAGCATTTCCTGCTCAAGAGTTGTTGTTGGTTGGGAAATACATTTGGTTCCGCTAAAACCTCCAGGTTACAACTTGATGAGCTTTTTAGTTTCTTCTAAACATATCTTTGCACTCTCCAGTTTTATCCTAGACACAGACAAGCTAAAAAAAAGAAAAAGAAAAAGAAAGCAAATCCTACCATGAGATGATCGTTCACAATCATCAGTTCAATGTATTTGGTTTCCTCTTCTACATTACGAGGAAATCGAAGAAGCTGCAATGGAACAAAGGAATGGCATCAAATAAACCCCTCTAAACTTGGCTATGAGAAATGGAAACATACAGAAGAAATCAATAAAACAAAAATTTCCCTCTCTTTTTTATACTTTTATTGGTGCACTGTAATTATACACCATAATGAGATGCAGAGTGATCGGAGCGTACACGCACATAGCACTTGATGCGTTTCCCTCCAGATCCCACCCCACACCCTCCCCTTCCCTGTACGTGTTACTGAGATTGGTATTGATAATTTCGTATATGTACATAGCAGCATTTGAACAGCTGCCTTCATCAAGTCTTCTTCCCCCCTCCCCTAAACCCCTCCATCACTCAAATGGATTCTCTCTTCCATTATCTGATGTTCCTTTTGTTACCCAATTTCTTTTTAGTTTTCACATATGAGAAAAAACACAACTGTTCACTTTTTGAGACTGGCCAATCTCACTTGGCATGATATTCTCTATATCTATCCATTTTCCTGCAATGGCATAATTTCCCCTTTCTATTCTTTTAGTATTTATTTTTTAAATTTTTGTCAGTTTATTTAATTTTTGAGTAGATAATAGTAAATTTATATGGCTCTAAAAGTCAACAAAGTATAAACCCAGTTTCTAATCCTTCTTCCACCATGGGTACAGTAAGATACTAGTTTCTTCCATATAAAATTAAGTATAAAAATATGTTTTATTTTATACTTCCATTTATTTCACTTTCTTCTTTCTTAAGCTATTTTTATTTAACAGAATACCATGGAAAAATAATACATCAAGTGTATTCTTCCTGATTTAATTCAATTTAATTCCAGCATTCTTTCTGGGAGTAGGGAGATAGACATTTTTATTCTTATAATCTGCAAATCTGAGACTGACATATGCACCTTTCTCTGGTATGGCTCAGGGGATCCCCCAAATGATACAGGGGTTTTGTCAGGATAGTCTTGAGAGTTCCCAAGAGGTCTTGGGTTCTCTATTATAGCTAGAAAGATCTAGCTGTAAAAGATGTCCTCTACTTTCAAAATCATGATGAGTCAGTATGCTAGGCAAGAGCCACTATGACAGCATTCCATTTGTTTTCTGCAGTTCATCCATAACATAATCTTTAACAAGATTTGTAAAATCAACTGTTCCATTATGCCATAGTCCAATACACATTTTTTCAGTGCATCTTTTTGTTTACTTGCTCAAGGGCATTTTCATGATGAGGAACTACAATTAAATCTGAATCAATACATGTATGTTTGTTTTGAGTGCTATACTTAACAAGCTAAAAATATGCTGCCTCGTGGATTTTATCTCTTGCCAAATGCATTCCTAAACTTAAAACTTAAAAAAAAACTCTTACATCACCAAGTTGGTAGGGAATAATATATTATATTTCTGAGATTGGAAACCAAAGAGTAATTTTGTAATGCTACCCTGTATTCAATGACAAGGTTTGTTGTTTTGTTTTGTTTTGGTACTGGGGATGGAACTCAGGGACATTCTACCTCCAAGCTATACCTCCAGCCCTATTTTATTCTTTTATTTTTAAACAGTGTCTCACCAAGTTGCAGAGGGCCTCACTAAGTTGCTGAGGCCTCACTAAGATCACTAAGAACCTGTGATCTTCCTGTCTTAGCCTCCCAAGTACTGGGATTACAAGTGTTCGCCACTACGCTCAGGTAAGGTTTTTTTTTTTTAAAGGAATGTTACTAGAATGATAGGATCTTATTTGTTAATTGTGGGACTTACTAGTTAATTTAGTAGACTTTCTAACAAATCTCAACATTTTCTTACTGTCAGGAAGTTGTCATATTGGCCACACAATTTTATAGTACCTCAACTTCATGGATTCACAAGAGAAATCAAGGGGTTGCCTACTTAGCAAATGACTGGGTGTCAAGATAACTATGAAGAACTTGAAGGCCCATGTTGAAGGAATAGTACCCTACTCTCTTTATTTGTAATTTATGAAAATAAATACTGCTTCAATTTAAATACTGATGGTAATTATTTTATCAATCTAACTGGGTCGGAAGGTATGTATGTCTCTGTTTTTCTACAACATATATAAAGCTCATGGAGTAATTCATGGAACAAATGGGTTTCTGAGAGGCAGGACATGGTGCATGTGTGTCTATAAGCACCTCTCTGAGACCAGACTTCCTAGGTCCGAATCCCAGCTCCACCACTGGGTGAACCTATGTCACCCTGGGCAAGTTTCTTAAACCTCTTATGCTTCATTGTGCTTTTTAGCAAAATGGAGATAATAACACCTTCCTCAATGAGGATTAAATGTGTTAATACAATTAAAATTAATACAATAGGGCCCCATAAACAGTAAATACTCAATAAAATTTAGCAACTCTTACACGTATAAATAGGTCCCTATAAACATATTTTATTTCAAGGTAATAAAAAAAGATAACTGGTTCCTTCAATTGCTTGATCTTAATAGAGCTCTATTTCCTCTATGCCATACACAATCACACACTCACACAAGCCACCGCAGGGGTGATAACAACTTGAGTCTGATGGCCAGAACTCTTATCTGTCTAAACCATTTACCAACTCAATGATTCTGGGTAAAGCATTTTCACATGTCAGAACCATCATTTATTTATTTATTTATTTTTTCTGTGAAAGAGAAATAATGGTGCCTACTTTAAATGGTTTAAGCACTATATGAAAAGTTACTATATTACTCAGTCCAAGATTCAATAATAGAGTTTATGTCCTAATTTTATAAACTGGACTCCAAAGTAGTGCAAGTGATTAAAAAAAAAGCAGTTTGTGGCTTCAAGACCTGATAGATTCGCTTTCATGGGGTTATCTTCAAGAGCATAAATGCCAGGATACCACAGAAGCAGCTTCCATGATATAGTACTCAACTGGGCAAGGAAGAGGGCTGTGGTAGAAGGAGCCTAAGATGCTACAAGCATCTTGTCCCATAATCCATGCATTTGATGAAGAACTATATTATCACCAATATCTCGAATCCTTTTTGAAACTACAAAATAGTATGATCCATTTTCACTGCTCCTACACATCTGCTGCCTGCACTGCCTCCCTCACCTTGACAAGCGCCTGAACTAGTACTCACCCTCTCAGAGGCCTAATGTAGATTCAAATGATACACAGGTGACAAGTAATACAAGGGCGTCACATAGCATGACATATACCTGTGAATACATACCTGCCGTTTATTCCTTTTCGGTCTGGGCTTCAAAATAAATTTTGGTAGAGTAAAATTTACTTGTTGGAATTCTAAAAGGAAGTAAAAATAAATTAAATTTAACTTACTGCATTTGCCAGATTTCTTTAATACAAAGTTTCACTAGCCCTTCCCTCTTATGAATTTTATAATATATAATGTATTTAATGATCACACAGAACATTAATCAAAGTAATTGTGTTATATTAATACTAAATAAATGTATAATGGATGAATACAAATTCCCAAAATCTCAATCACTCCTATTCTAATTCATATTGATATTTTTCATATGTCTCCAATAAACACAATGACATTTTTTATCAAAATTCCTCTAAATAGCCAGCCTGACCTTCCCTTTCATTACTAACCTTCTAGAGGCAGCAAAATAAATAAGGGGAGCAATGAGAATCATGTAGAATAAATAATCACACATTTATAAGGTCATGATGTATTAAGAAACCACTATAGACCACCAAAGTTCTGTGTTAATTTTTTTCCAATTCATTCACATTCTTCTTCACCCATATCAAAATTTATCTCAGGCTCTGTTTGCTCTTGGGAGCGCATATGAAAATCTGAACCCCTCTTAATTTGCAGGACAGAATTATTCATCAATTCTTTATGGACATAGATCCAGCTCTAAGATTAGATTGTATATAGGGCAGGATTTCCTACACAGTGAAAGAAAAAGCACCATCACCCCTGTGGTACAGATTAGCTACGACATCGGTGGTTGACTGAGCGACATGAAGCAGTCTGATGTGGGGCTTCTTGTGGGAACAGGGCTATAGGACACTATAGAAATACGGGCTATAGGAATATAGGACATTATAGGAATGTGGCTATAGGACTATAGAAATGGGGCTTCATGTGGGAATAGGGCTATAGGACACTAAGGGTGAACCATTATCATGATTCTTGGGGACTGTTTGTACGAGCTGAAAAGTTCTCTGAAATCACAACGCTATCCCAAAATTGATATAATGTGTTAAAATGTGTCTTCTTATCCCATGAATGAGTTATTATATTCATAGGAAAATCCCCATATTATCAAATTATATAATTTTAAAAGAATTATGAAAGATCCTTTTATCTAAAGTTGTGGTCAAGCTTCATTTAAGTGAAATTATCTAGTTTATTTTTCATTACCTTAACTGTATTGGTAAACAATAAGTAATTTAACTTCTGAAAAATTTTTTATATCCACGATATAGTATAGCAATGCTATCAAAAGGGAGAGATAATCATAGTAGGGGAAATATGTGACAGAGAAGCTGAATAATAACATTAGGCTAAGGAGATTAGTATCTTAGCTACTTATTAGTTCATTTTGAAATATGCTGCCTATGAGGATGTTAGCATGGGCTTAGAACAGATACAACAAGCAGAGGAATACTTCTCTTTCACAATTAACTTGTAAAACATGGAAAACAAGATCAAAGAATTAAACCAAATCATATAAATAATTACATTAAATGCAAATAGACTAAATGTTACAGCTAAATGGCTCAGATTGTCAAACTGGATTTTTTAAGAATGCAAGACCTACCTAAAATGCCATTTACAGGTGGGGCATTTTGAATGCAAAATACAGAAGATACTCTTTGCAAACTTTAATCACAAGAGAGTTATGCTAGAAATATTAATATCGTACCATGTAACTTCAGTACAACAAATATTATCAGGGAGAACAAGGAATATTTCATAATGACAAAAGGATCAACTCATAAAAAAGATACAACACTCCTGTCAACAACTAGATGAGTGAGCTCAGAAGCAAATCCTTCCCAGTTGAATTTTCGAATGAGATTGTAGCCCCGGATGACAGTTACACTATAAATTCCTGAGAGACCGTGGGCCAGAAGCACACAGCTGAACCACACCCAGGTTCCTGACTCTCAGAAACTGTGGGATAATTAGTGTTTATTGCTTAAAGCCACTAAGTTTTAGACTAATTTGTCACACAGTAATAGATAACTAATACAACTTCTACACTAAAAATGATTGAAACTAAGAGAAAAATTTAAAGTCGTAAGTTATTTTATTTTATTTTTTCTGATCCCAGTAGATCAGGGTGGGGCTGAGAATCTAGATTTTTTATTTGTTTTGTTTTGGTGATAAGCATGCTAAGAATGTGCTCTACCATTAAGCTATACCCCCTTCCCAAAGTTCTAAATATGTGAGGAGATTTGCTATGCTCATGGGTTGGAAGACTCAGTACAGACAAGTTGTCTACTTTTCCACAATTAATCTATATAGTCAATATAATTCTAATAAGAAACTCAGAAGAATTGTAGAAATTGAAAAGCTGGTTCTAAAATTTTCACAGAAATGTAAGGGACCTAGAATAACCAAAACAAAGTTAAAAAGAACAAAATCAAAGAATGTATGTTACATGGATGTATTACATGATTTCAAAACATATGATAGAAAGAAAAAAAAAAGTGACACCAGTAACCAAATAGAACAGATCCAAGGAATAGACTCATGTTAATACTACTGGACAAAGACATCAAAGCAATTCTATAAAGAAAAGAAATTCTTTTGGGCAAATGGTGTTAGAATAATTGGATATCCATGTGAAAAAACTCAACCCCTTACTTTCACTATGCACAAAAATAAATTGAGGAAGATGATAGATATAAACATAAAAATAAAATTATGGAATTTTTAGAAGAAAATGTTGGAAAATATCTTCACAACCTAAGGGCAGGTAAAGGTTTCATAGAATAAAGAAAGCAATAATCATAAAAATTATGTTAGATTTCATCAGAATCAAAACTTCTGCTCATGACAAGACACCATTAAGAAAGTAAATGACTAGGAAAATATATTCATAAACCATATCTGACAAAGGCCTTATATCCAGAATATGTGATCATGTCTTGTCCTTTTGGCTAAGATCGAGTGAAGAATATTTAAGTACTCCTATAACCCAACAACAGAAAGGCAAAAATTTTGATTAATGGTTAGTAAGCACTATATATGACAAGTCACCCCAAACTGCAAATTAAAGCAATGTGAGATACCACCTATACACTAGAATAGCTAAAATTAAAGAACAACACACCAGGCATTGGTCAAGATGTGATACATTTAGAACTCCCGGTGCTAGCCGGGCGTGGTGGCACACGCTTGTAATCCCAGTTCTTGGGAGGCTGAGACCGGAGGATCTGGGTTCTCGGCCAGCCTCAGCTAATTAGTGAGGCTTCCGCAACTTCGTGAGACCCGGTTTCAAAATAAAGGATTAAAAAATAGGGCCGGGGGTGTAGCTCGGAGGTAGAACGCCCCTGGGTTCAATCCCCGGTACCGCAAAAAAAAAAAAAAAAAAGAACTCGCGGTGCTGATGCGAGTATGAAATGGTATAACCACTTCAGGAAAGAGTTCAGCAGTTTCTCATAAAGCAGTGATTCTCACAGTAGGATCTCTGGATCAACAAAATCAGCATTACTTAGAGATTTGCTGGAAATGTAAATTCTCTAAACCCACCCAAGATGTACTAAATTGAAAACTCTTGATATGAAGCCAGCAATCTGTGGCTGTTTCTGATATATGCTAAAATTTGAGAATACTGTTTTAGAGTTGCACATATACCCTATGACCCAGTAATGTCATTCCCAGGTATTTACCAGGAAAAGTAAAAACATGTCTCTACAAAAAAAGATTTGTAAGCTGGGCATCATGGCGCAGGCCTGAAATCCCAGGGAGACTGAGACAGAAGGATCACTGGGCCAACCTTGGAAACTTAGCGAGGACCTCAGCAACTTAGCGAGACCGTTTCAAAATAAAAAACCCAAAAAGGCTGGGGATGTAGCTTAGCAGTAGAATGCCCCTGGGTTCAATTCCCAGTACCAAAAAGAAAAAGGGGAAAAAATTGTACAAGAATGTTCATAGTAGCTTATTGGTAATAGCCAGAAACTGCAAATAAAACAAGTATCCATCAATATAATAGATAAAAATCATGGGGTAGTCATATAATATAATATGTTCAATAGATAAAAATCATGGGGTAATATGCTCAATAATTAAAATTAAAATAGGGCTGGGGTGTAGCTCAGATGTAGAATGCCCCTCTGTTCAATCTCGAATACCAAAAAAAAAAAAAAGACTTGCTACTGCTACTCTGATAACACAAATTTCACAGGCATACACTAAGCAAAATGAGCTGGACACAATACATTATTCCATTTGTTTGAAATCCTACAACAAGCAAGACTAATCTATGGCAAAAATAGTCAGAAAAGGGATTGCAGAAGTAGGAGACAGTGGACTGGATAAGGCATCATGAAGTTACCGGGTTAACAGAGATGCTCTGTATCTCAACAGGGCGGCATGTCAAAACCCACTCAGTAATATACAAGATTTGTGTATTTCATTGCATAGCAGTTTTCTAAAAAACTGCTGAGGAGTCCATAGGAAATAAAATCAGCTTTCCCCTAAATGTGTTCTTAGGAACACTTGTCTTCTGAGATGTGCCCTGTAAAATAAAAGGTCCTACAAACTAGTTTGGAGAACAACAGATAGTATTTCTATCTCTAGGAAATACATAAAGCATCACAAGATAAATAAAAAGATAATCCATAACACAGTTAAACTTTATTCAACCTAATATAAATAAGCTTTTTTTAAAGTTTATTTCAGAAAAATTTCAGTTTTGACATTCATCTGTTTCTTTCTTCTTATTTATCAGAGGATATGATAAGTAATCTTGAGAAACAAATACCACTCTTAAAATTGACCATGTGCCAACTCTAATGACAAAAGAAATCTAGAAACTGGTTGGGACAGACCTGACTTTTCAAATAATAAATCTAAAAATCAATTTAATAACAGCAATACTGCCCAGTCACTTTCAAAGTTTCTTCTGATAAAGAACCCTGAACAAAGATAAAATAAATAAATAAAAGTACAGTTATAGCAAGTCTATAATCAAGTCTTTAGGGAGATTCTTTATTACTTTAAAAATGAATGTTGATTGTTTCCAGTAATACCTATTAAATGGTAGCTTTATTCTCATGCAGCTAATCATGATATGTTTTCTTCCCATAATAGGGATTTTTAAGTTTCATAAGGTCACTGAAGGAGCAGTCTAGGGAGTCTGTGTAAAGTAAGAACATCGATGTGTCCATTTGCAGATTTTTCAATATAGTGAATCCTATGAAATAGGATTTTCTACCCTTTGGCTGCAGGAAAGATGGAAATAGAGTTTAGGGGGCTTCAGGAGGCCAAGGAGTTAAAAGTTATTTCAGAAAGGAAGGGACATTAGAAAACACTTATTTTACTTTTTGATGAAAAAACAATGTCAACTTGCAAGTGGTTTTCTTTTTTTTTTTTTTGCGGTACTGGGGATTGAACCCAGGGACATTCTACCTCCGAACTCTACTCCCAGCCCTATTTTTTTATTCTTTATTTTGAAACAGGGTCTCACTAAGTTGCAGAGGGCCTCACTAAGTAGCTGAGGCTGGCCGCGAACCCGGATCCTCCAGTCTCAGCCTCCCAAGTACTGGAATTACAAGCATGCACCACCACGCCCGGCTTTGCAAGTGGTTTTCTAAGCAGTACTTTAGGAGTTGCTCTCAGGCTGGCAATTTTTCCTCTTGTGCCTCCTCTCCTACAGGACATTTTTGTAGTGTTATTACCCAGTACCCCACCCAGTGCTCCACTTTGTCCCTTACTAGTTGTGGGACCCTGGAGAAGACAAAATAGCTTGAGGTTCTCTGTCTTTATCTATGAAATGGAAATAATATTGGTCTTACAGAGCTTCTGCCAAGATTGAAATATGGCTAAAAATTAAAATGGTCAGGGCTCATGATGTAGGCCAGAGAGCTTCTCTATACCAGATATTCAGATTGTTCCCTGTCTTCAGAGGGAAGTCCAGCACAGCCAAAGACAAGGACGCCCCGCCCAGTCACTGCTCCGCTAACCAGGCCCAGTGTGGGTGTGGGGCTCTTCTTGTCACGTCAAGACTTGGACAGAAGTCACAAGTCAATACTTAAACAAAAGGAACCTATAAACACACACGAGAACAAAAGACCAATTTCACAAACAGCACATAATGATATAAGAGGTTAATCTATAATAGTGTTTTCTTAAAATGCTGAAGCAAAGAACGAGATGCGGAAAACAACAAATGGTAAAATGCTGAGGAGTTCATCCCTACGTCACAGGAACCATTTCACCAAGAGTGATGTTTACGTATTTCATCTATGCAGACCCATCTTTGCTGCAGCATTATTTCTCCTCTAGTTCCTACTCTGAGTCTTAAATTTTTAAAAGTTTTCCTTCACTGTGCTTAAGCCATGTCTTTCGGAACTCTTCAATTATACACAAAAGGCAGTTTGCATTTTATTCTTCTTGACTTTCCCTCTAAAAATATCATGAGAAGGGATCTGGTGCAGTGGCACACACCTATAATCCCAGTACCTGAGAGGCTGAGACAGAAAGATCTCAAGTTCAAGGCCAGCCTGGGCAACTTAGAAAGAACCTGTCTCAAATAAAAAAAAAAAAAATCAAAAGGGCTGGAGATGCAGCTCTGTGGAAGAGTGCCACTGGGTTCAATTCCCAATACCACACACACACACACACACACACACACACACACAGTCATATACAATTGTGGGTTAATAAAATCTCACATATATGTGAGTTCTAAAGTAGTAAATGAATTACTGAAATTGTCCTTTTAAAGAAGAGTCACTATATGAGTAACATACCAGATGGAAGATCATCCATGGGAAATTCAAACAGTCTGGATTTGTAAACCGAATGAAAATGGAAATCCTCCTGAAATGACACAAGAGACAGAGATTATGCACATACGACCAGGTATCACTGGCCTCCAGCAAAGGGGACCATAGCTTGGCTGCATATCTTCATATTCTCCTGGGTTTGGGGAGACTTTGAGCCATTGTGTGCATGTGCACACACGCGTGTGCATACACACACACACACACACACACACACACGCACACACGTGAGCATTCTCCCCACACCAGAAAGAGAGATTCCCACTTAGAAGCAAAACGATTCACAGACAGAAGCCAAAGCCTGCTATAATGAAAAATGAATGAATGGGTCTTTTCCCCCCAGGAAAAGTAAGACATCGGGGAAAATGGGTTAATGTTTTTTATGACTGCTTTCTTTCACGCATCCCTGCCCCGTTTAAGGGCCAGAGAACTCTGGTAGGCAAAGCCTGCAGGGCTAGAACTCTTCCTGGCCACCGGGAGCAGGATGAATGACATAAGCAGAAGCCTAATGTATACCCCGCTCCAAAATGGAAGTGTCGTACACAGTTCTACTAGGAAGTAAGAGATTTAAAAATCACAGTTTGCTTCTTATTAAAATTAATGAACATTCAAATATTTTCATCTGTCTTCATTGGTCATGATATTACCTTAAAAAAATCACATTGTGAAGCAAAGTAACAGGACGGGCAGCAGTGAGCACCCAAAAAATACTATACAACAGAGATGGTTCCCAGACAAGATTATCTGTGGGTGACAAAGCAAGGTGCATTCTCTGAAATCACTTGCCTTTCTGCGTAACCCACACTGCACGATGCAGGAAGAACGTGCACATGGACAGAGCTAGAATGGAAGCGTGTTGTGTTGCTCTGTAGTCTATAATTTTAATGCAATCCTTTTCTAATTTGTGGGAAATACTTCATCTACAATGAGAAGGGGGGATTAAGAAGTCCTAGGTTCCTCTACACTTCCTTAGCATAGAGCCTAAAAGTAATGGGCAAGGGAGAAAAATCTAGAACCTAGAAAAGAAAAGAGAGGTTAAAAAATCGCAGATCTGTGGATTTTATTTGTTACGAACTAAATGTCTTTGTCCTCCTCCCCAAAACTCATATATTGAAGACTTACAGGTGCCATATCACTGTATCTGGAGACAGGGCCTGTGAGGAACAAAGGTTAAATGAGGTCATAAGAGTATGGCCCTAATCCAATATGACTGATGCCCTTACAAGGAGAGAAAGAACCAGATCTCTGTCTGTCTGTGTGTCTGTTTGTCTGTCTGTCTGTCTGTCTGTCTGTCTGTCTCTCTCTCTCTCTCTCTCTTTGTCTCCCTCTCTCTCTCTCTCTCTGTCTCTCTCCCTCCCTCCCTCTCTCTCTCTCTGTCATCTGTCATGTGAGGACACAGCAAGAAGACAGCCATCTGCCACCCAAGGAGAAAGCCTTTGCCAGCCACCAACCCTGCTGACCTTGGACTTCAGAACTATAAGAAAAACACTTGTGTTTAGGCCACTAGTCTATGATACTTTGAAGTGGCCCAAGCTAAGACAGATCAGAGCATGCTACAGTACAGATAGAAATGGAGGGCTCAGAACATCTTAGAGGAAAGGTAGTTCCAAGAGAAAGAGGAAGAGACTAAAAAAAAACTTGTGGTTTTGACTTCTCCAATATTTAATTTAAGATCTATGTACTTTCTTTCCTAGCCCTAAAATACATGAAAATAAAATAAAGGGGAAAGGGAAGAAAAACAGCTCTCAGCATCAACATTCCCATCGCACTGCAAACAGAGCACTTACATGGGAGGTCTCATTTTCTTCCGGCTCGATGAGATACGTGTGGCTCCCATCATTGAACATCCCACTGCCAAGGACAAGAAAATCATCAGGCATGGCTATCAACTCTTGTCTCAAACAAGATCATTTTGTAATTAGCAGCAGTCAGACAACTAGTTACTTTCAACGCCTATTTCCCCGTCCCAGGCATAACTGCCAGATAAACCACTCACTGCTGAGAGGCAGAGCCCCCCACCCCGAATCCCCCCAGTGTAAGACCCTCCCATGCTGAGCCCACCCCACGCTCAGGATTGCCATTCTCTAGCTGTTGTCCATTAATCATCCCTCTAATACAATTATAAGATTTTTACTATGCAAAAGACCACCTGGAGTTTCAGAACCCTTCTCAGAGTTTTGGGCTAAGGCTTAGGAAGCTGGATTTCAAACAATCCCTAGAAGATTCTACTCAGGGTATCTGGGACTATACTGAGAATGGCCTCCCTACCATTCACCTGGAAGATGCTCTACTAATAAGACCTAACACATTTCCATGACCTGCCATGAACTAAATATTTTGCACTCATTTAATCTTTTCCACAAATGTATGGGGCAGGTACAGTGACTGTCTTCATTCTATAGGTGAGGAAACTGAGAGTTAAAGAGATGAAGTAACTTGCCTAGATTATATCATCATTAAAACAGGAACAGGCATGTAGCCCAGGCAGATGGATCCATGAACTGTCCACATGCAATCTGCTACCCACCTTCACTCATTCATTCAACAGGCATTTAGAGAGCACCTACGATGTACTGCTCTAGGTGCCAGGGATACAGTACTGAACAAAACACAGACCAAATGTGTCCTCATGGTGCCGATGTGCAGACTAGGGACAACAGAACTAAATATATAATGAACAAGGAAAATGTATTAGATGGTGGTAAATTTTAGAGAGGAAAATAACGCAGGTTAAGGGTCAATAAATATTGCCAAAAAGCTGGGTGTGGGGACCAGAGAAAGAACTGTTAATTCATATAATGGAACAAAGCAAGGTTTCACAGAGAAGATGGCATTTCAACAAAGACCTAAAAGAAGTGGGATGATCCATAAGTATGTTTGTACAAAGAGCATCGCAAGGTAAGAGTCTTGGCCAGCAAGAGGGCACCGTGGCTGGAGTAGAGAGGGAGAAACAGTGTCAGACAATGAGGTCAGAGGGCTAGTGGGGCCACATTAGGAAGGCCCTTCTGACAGTCTTGGCTTTTACTCTGAATGAGATGAAGAGCCAGCCACTGCAGGCTTCTGAGCAGGGGGAACACACTCTCCCGTTTTAAAATGATCACCACCCCAGGTTCTGTTTTACAGTTATCTTTAGGACAGCAAGGACAGGAGTAGAAATTACTGCAATAACCCATATCAAAGAAGAAGATGGTGGCTTATATCAGGGTGGTAATGGCGGCAGTGATGAGAACTGACTAAATTCTGGATGGATGGACGATGGATGGATGGATGGATGGATGGATGGATGGATGGATGGGCAAACATGCACATGTGTGTGAGTGTGTGTGTGCATGCAAGCACACATGCTGGGGATTGAATCCAGGGCCTCTCACAGGTTAAGACCATGTTCTACCACTGAACTATACCCCAGTTTGGATAGCTTTTGAAAGAAAAGCCAATTGGATTTGTCGATAGATTGATATGGCGTGTGTGAGAAAGAGAGCAGTCAACAAGGATTCCAAAGTTTTGATCTGAGCAACTAGAAAGATGGAGTTGTCATTTAACAAGACAAAAAGGAGACAGGAAGAGCACAGTGGGGCAGGACCAAGGGGCAGGACACAAAGCAAGAGTTTGTTTTTGAACCTGTTAGGCGGGAAGTGGCTCTCTGCCATATGAGGCCTCAAGTCCCCTCAGAGAGATCCTGATGACCACACTTTTTAGAAGACCAGGATCCTATGACTGCGATCAGGCCCCTTATGATACTGAAGAAATGTGTCTTCAGTACCAGAGGGGAGCAGAGCTGTGATCTTCTGCAGCGATTCTTTAGTTTGGGGTAGAAATGACCACACGACAGCCAAGCTCTGAGACACAGAAGAGTATTTGTCTTTGGCTGAATCCTTATGAAATCAGTGGTTTCCCCCAGCTATAATTATAATAGCTTCCAGTTTTGCTTCTATGCAATTTCTTTCATTCCAGCTATAACATCTTCCACATGTGCTACACTTTTTATATACCCGCAGAATGGCCGTCCTCACATCTGCACCGTTTTCACCTACAGTGCGCTTTCTGAATGTGGGTGACATTGCATTTGGAGTTTAAAGATAAACAGATGTAGTTAATAAGATAGTAGTGGAGACATATGTCTAAGGAATCAGAGCAGGATCTCTTTCAAAGCAGTAGACCAAATATGGCAAGGAACATTTTCTCTGCCCCTGCTGAGAACTAGCCAGATCCATCCAGAAAATCATGCAACCGGCACCCTTTGCCAAAGTTCACATGGCAACGCCGATTAAGTAGCAAACATGTTTTTGTTGTTGTTGTTTGCTTATTTAAATAAGCACTGGGTGTTATTTGTCCTTGCATTAGGTTCAAGTCCAATGGGAAAATAAGTCCCTTTTATTGGATCTAAACAACATGTACACAGTATAGGGAAAGCAGATTCTGACACTATACCTGGAAGATACTTGTTTCCTATGATAACATGCCATTATTAATTCCTTAATAATCAAAAAAGATAGGTGTTTTAGTTGCTTTGAAGACTAAAACCTTTTTATTATAATAATATAAATTCTAATAAGTATACTGAGTCCCTAACAGTATATACTTGACAAAAATCTGTAGTGAGGACCAAGTCATAATAGACTAGTTGAGCTAAAATTTTATAAAGCTGAATCAAAACAAGATTTTGAAACAGCAGCCATTCTTACAAATTTCCACAAGAGGGCAATAAACTCACGTTTGAGTCCATTCTTTAAGGTTCCCATAGTTAGACATTTTTATTGTAACATTAAACATACTAGGACCAAAATACTACTTATTAGTCCTTTGATTTTGAACAAATGTGCCCTTACAGACTCTTTACAGAAAAGACATATGAATCTTATTTTCCCCTTTTTATGTTTTCAACTGAATGTAGTAAATCAGAAAAATGAAAAAACCTCAATATGTACTTAGCAATTTATAAAAGATGAGCCATGCATAAAAAAACTCTCATGTCTAAACCACTGTAATTGAGAAAAACCTACATCATTTAATATTTATATCCCCCAAAATATTTCTGAGAGTAATTTTTGTTCAGAAGGTAGTATCAAATTGAGAATAATAATTAATAAATAACACAAAGGTATAGCATTCTATTTAACCAACATGCTCAAAACAATCTAAGAATGCCCAAACATGTCTGTACACTATTCTGACAACATTCCTATACACATAGTGGGTTTTCTGTTTGTTCAGTTTTGCTTAGTTTTAAATGAAAGTGTTTCTTTTTTTTTTTTTTTTTGTGGTACCGGGGATTGAACCCAGGGGCAAATTACCTCCGAGCTACACCCCCGGCCCTATTTTTATCCTTTATTGAAACCGAGTCTCATGAAGTTGTGGAG
This sequence comes from Glis glis, assembly GCA_004027185.1. Lineage (NCBI taxonomy): Eukaryota > Metazoa > Chordata > Mammalia > Rodentia > Gliridae > Glis > Glis glis. Next base: position 56,833 of record PVJS01001677.1, read on the forward strand.
GGCCTAAGTAGCTGAGGCTGACTGCAAACCCGGATCCTCCGGTCTCCGCCTCCCAAGTACTGGGATTACAAGCATGCGCCACCACACCCGGCTTAAATGAAAGTGTTTCTAAAGGAAGAAGTAAAAAATTTTTTTAGTTAAAACAACTGAGGTAGGATTCTGTGTTCTACTCTTGATCCAGTCACTACAAAATTTCTTGAAAGGTATTGTTCCATGCTTCTTTAAATGGCTATGGTAGGATTAGTTGCAAATTTTTGTTCTTAGGTTCTTAATCTAATAGAGCCCTTAAGAGGCACTGGCACCATCTCTCTGTGTCCATTTGGAAAACTGGGAAGCAAATTGGAACAAGTACTGAGCAGGATGCTCACATTATGACTTTGGATTGAGATTCTAAGAGGGAGAGAAAAGAAGGGGGGAAAACCCTCTTTTTTTTTTGCGGTACTGGGGATTAAACCCAGGGGCGTTCTACCTCCGCGCTACACCCCCGGCCCTATTTTTTATACTTTATTTTGAAACCAGGTCTCACAAAGTTGCGGAGGGCCTCACTAAGTAGAGAAAGAGAGAGAGAGAGGGAGAAAGAGAGAGAGAGAGAGAGACAGAGAGAGAGAGAGAGAGAGCCGAGGCTGACCGCAAACCCGGATCCTCCGGTCTCTGCCTCCCAAAGTACTGGGATTACAAGCGTGCGCCACCACGCCCGGCAAACCCTCATTTTTATATCACTCTTCCCTCTAATATACATCTGCTGTCATAAATGTCAGCAGGCTCAACTACATTATTCCTAGCTGATGGCTATGCTGGTGTTGAGATCAGATATAACAACTTTATTGCTGAAAAGGACTTCAACATTTCTTTTATCTGTTAAGGAAACAGAGGCAATCAGATATTAAGCATGAATTCCATGCTTGTAAAAATCTCTCTTTATCCAAAGACTATCTTAAATAAATTTACAAATTTATTTATAATAACCAATAAGCAAATGGAGATTTTTCCATGCCTCCCAGGCACACAGCCTCCCTTCTCTGGTTATTTAACTCATCCTCATACTTTCTTTTCTGCTTCTCTAACATGCCTACTCCCAGAGCCTGACCAGAGATGCCACTCAGGCAGACTTGCTAGATTCTCCAGCCTTTCTCATTACATCCGTCAGTCTACTCCCCTTCCCTGGGGGACTCTATCAGAGACTGAAGCAGGGCCCACTCCACCACCTTCAGCGGACATACCTCGGGAACCCTCAAGTTCTACCTCTTCTTCAGTGCCAACTCTCAGCTTGCATTTCTCCCAGTTTTTTGTTTTGTTTTGTTTTTCTCTTTCTCTTGAAGAAAACAACATACCTATCACATTCCACAGCAGGAGACAGGGCTGGATTTCCCTCCCCCCTAGACTGTGAGCTCTCTGGACTCATGTTTCAATTGCCCTCATATTCCTATGGCTGTTACAGCAGACACTCAATAACTGCTTGTTAGACCAAAAAATAATAAAAAAAAACTCTACTTGGTAACAGAAAGGAAATATTTTAAAGTTCCTCAACAAAGATTTAGCAAAATGAAATTAAAATGCTAGCTAGTTCCATGCCAAGAAAAAAGGAAGACAAGAAAAGAAAAAAAAATAAAACAAATCAGAAAGAAATGAGATGATTTAGTCTAAGTAGAAGGTTGAGGAATGACACAGTAGTTTACAAGAGACGGCCACCTGTGTATCCCCATTATTGACAGGGCGGAGGAAGGAGATGTATTCCCATGTTAAACATCAGCAAACATTCTATGACAGTGAAGGTTATGAGAAAGGAAGCAAGGAAGGATGAACTCCGTTCTTTAGAGATCTCTGAGAACATACAGATCCTCCCACGATTGCTATGAGGTAGGTGGAATTCTGGCTGAAATACAAGAAGAGCTCTGGAGGTCACTTGCAGCCTTTTGTCTTTGTGCAAGGAGCCAAGAGTTTCCATCTATTGAAGTTTCTATTATTCCATGAAAATATAAAAACTACTATCAAGGAAGAGTAGAGTTAGAACTGGTACCAAGGGACTAAACATCTGCAGAAACAAGAAACCAAAGTACTCAAACCACTCCTGCTGGAATTTGGATGAAACCAGAGAAATGTTTCAGTGATCACTATAGGGCATCATATTGTAACTCCAAAGCCTCTGGTATCTGCAACTCTAATTTTAAAATCTCCTTGGTTTAAAAACCACAAAAGAAAAGAAAATTGGAACCACCGCTAATTTGAAATTATTTCTTGACCTACCACAGTGCATGAAAAGTAAAATGTTATGAAACAATGAACGGTACAAATAATTTTGGGGACACTTACTGAAGTCCATGGCATGTTGACAAGGCAACAAATGAGTCAGGGTGTCCTCGGATCTGGCCCTGGTAGTAACAGTGCTCTCCTCCCTGAAAACAGAAATAGAGGACATCAGCCTTTGCCATCCCAAGGGAATCAGCAGCATCATTTCATAGGAAGGTTTTGCTCACACTGCTCTGCACATATTTCATTATTCATATAAGCATTACCAAGCCACTTCCAACAGAATTATTCATAAACATTCCTAGGGAGATGACTCCAAATCAAAAGACAGGGAAATAAAAGTTGACTTAATTTTCCTTTTATGTAGGTGATATTAGAAGAACAAAGAAATAGATATTGAAAGTCACATGTGGCCCTTGCAACAGAGTAAGTTCAGTCATCTATTTCCCAAGTTATGAGAAACTCAGCCTTGAGCAGCAGCAAAGCAATGCTTCCACATGGAGCGAGGAATAGAAGTCATTGAAGGGTTACTAAATTATACCGATGGAGGAAAATACCAATTTTTACAGTGTTTGTATCAAAACACCTGACTGACACACATCAAAAAGAAAACTGTAGGCCAATATCCTTAATGCACATAGATGCAAAAATCCTCAACAAAATACTTACAAATCAAATTCAACAGCACAGTAGAAAGATCACACACCATGATCAAGTTGGTTTCATTATAGGGATGCAAGGTTGGTTCAACATATGCAAATCAACAAATATAATTCACCACATAAACAAGGATAAAAATCACATGATCATTTTAATGCCTGCAGAAAAAGTATTTGATAAAATTCAACATCCCTTCATGATAAAATAAAACTCTGAATAAACTTGGTATAGAAAGATCATATCTCATCATAGTAGACTATATACCACAAAACACAGTCAACATAGTGAATGTGGAAAAACTGAAAGATTTCCTCAAAAATCAGAAATGAGGCAAGTGTGTCCACTCTCACCACTCTTATTCAATAGAGTACTAAAAACTTAAGGCAGGCAAGAAAAAGAAATAAAAAGGACACAAATAGGAAAGGAGGAAACCAGATTATCCCTATTTGCAGATGTTATAATTCCATACCTTGAAAACCCTAGCAGAGGTTCCCAAATGTATTTGGCTTACCACCCTCTTTTCAGAAAAAAATTACTCAGTGCCTACTTAGATATCTACCTTCTTTATGCAAATAAACAGAAAGATGCACTGACAAATTTGTATTTTTTATGTATCTATATTTCATTTCAACATCCCCTGGTGAGCAGTAGCACCCACTTTGGGACCTTATGGCCTAAAGAGTCAGCCAAAGTCTCTTACAAATGATAAAGAAATTCAGCAAAGTAGCAGGATAGAAAACCAACATGCAAAACCCAGTAGCTTTCCTATACACCAACAATGAACTCATGGTGAAAGAAATTCTATTTATGATAGTCTCAAAATAAAAAATAAAATGCTTATGTATAAACCTAACTAAGAGGTGAAAGATCTCCACCATGAAAATTATAAAACACTAAAGAAATAAGTTGAAGAAGACACCAGATGATAGAAACATATCCCATGTTCATGGATTGGGAGAATTAATATTGTTTAAATAACCATACTTCAAATACGCAGTGCTTGATGAATGGAAGAGAGAGAAGAGGAAGACATTTTCTTTACCAGAATTTCAAGGGAAACAGCCTGGCCTGAGGCCACTGCTGCTCATGAGGCAATCCCACAGGAGCTGGTGAATCTCAGTTTTGAGGAGGGAGTGGAGAGCAGATTACATGGTCCATAGTGCAATCGAGTCACTGAGCATCATGAACTGAGGACTGTGGTTGGATGTGATTAAGGAGAAGATAGGATGCTACTTCACATCTGGGTGGAACAAGGGATGGAACCTAGAATGTCACAGAGACTGAAGACAGACTTGAATTGGGGTATGGAGGACATAGGGCTCTAACTACATACAAAGAGCTGGGATAGTGTAAGTGTTAACAGCATAAGCCATTGGCTCCTTCACTTATTAAACTGTATAATCTGCCGGGCGTGGTGGCGCACACTTGTAATCCCAGTATTTTGGGAGGCGGAGACCGGAGGATCCGGGTTTGTGGCCAGCCTCAGCGCTCTCTCTCTCTCTATCTCTCTCCCTGTCTCTTTCTCTGTCTACTTAGTGAGGCCCTCTGCAACTTCGTGAGACCCAGTTTCAAAATAAAGTATAAAAAAAAATGGGCCGGGGGTGTAGCGCGGAGGTAGAATACCCCTGGGTTCAATCCCTGGTACCACAATAAATAAATAAATAAATAAATAAATAAATAAATAAATTGTATAATCTCAAAGAAGTTACATACTCTGCCTGGGGCTCAGTTTCCTTATCTGTTGAGAAGTAATAATTACCCCACAGAGTAGTTATGAGGATTAAATGAGTTAATAGGAATAGAGGGTTTAGAATAATCCTTGGCCTTTAGTGAACAATAAATGTTGGCTGACACTGGGCATGATGGCACATGTCTGTGATCCCAGTACTTGGGATGCTGAGATAGGAGGATCACAGGTTTGAGGCCAGCCTCAGCAACTTAGAAAGACCTTTGGCAACCTAGCAAGACCCTGTTTCAAAACAAAAAATAAAAAGGGCTGGGGGTGTAGTTCAGAGGTAGAAGTCCCCTGGGTTCAATCCCCAGTAACACACACACACACACACACACACACACACACACACACACACAATGTTGGTTACCACTATAATTACTATGTTAACTATTATTCTACTCACTTTACACACACATATTAAATCCTCACATAAATCCTACAAAGTAATAATGTAATCCCTATTCCACATAGAAGACTACAATTTCTGAGAATCAAGGTTGTCCACCTGGGATGCTGCCAAGTCAGGATATAAACTCTGGGTGAACGCAAATCCTGTACACTTTCCCGGACCCTAGTTATGAGTTGGACCTAGAACCTATGGGTTATGCAATACAAATCTAATAAGCTTTCCCTAAGGCTAACTTATTTTACATCATTTAATTATTCTATTTATATTCCATTCTATTCTTTTAGTAGGGATGGGGGTAAATTTACAGAGGTTTACATACCCTCTGTTGGGTTGTTAGACTGATGAACTGTTCATAAGATTATATTTTAAGTACATGAGAGGACATTATGATTCGGATGACCCCAATTTCCGTGTCACATCTGATACGATCAGAAAGCAACACTCTGGCTTTGTACTGTACAGACATGAAAGGTTAATAGTCAACTATGTGACCTACAGAGAGAACTCCATTTAAGTGTTTCCCTAGACTGGATGGTGACTAATCCAACCAAGACTCATAGTGAACAGTCACACATAAACAAAAGAGAAACAGAGAAGAAAGTATAGAAACAAAGAAGACGTATCAGATTAGCAAACACTGGAAGTCAGCAGTCACTGTTAGGTGCAGGAGATAGTGACAAAGTCTATGAGAAACATTTTGTAAATTACTAAAGTTTTATTTAACATACCAACTCTGGAAACATGCCATGTGTTACAGTTAGATATAGAATGCCCCCTGAAGAGCTCATAAATTGGTGTTAAGTTGGTGTAATTGAGTCATGAGGGTTGTAATCTCATCAGTAGATAAACCCATCATGGTGGATTTGTCAGAAGATAACATAGGCAAGTAGGGTGTGGCTGGAGAAGGTGGGTCCCTGGGGTGTGGCCTTGGGGATTATAAAAGGTTCCTCCTCTCCTTACTTGCTGCTCTCTTGCTTCCAGCCTCCATGATGTGAGGAGCGGAGCCTTGTGTTTTCCCTCTCTCCACTCCCTGCCACTATGGCCTGAGTTCCAACACCACACCTGTCTCCTCATATGGATTGAATCCAGAATTTCCAAAGAAACCATGAGCAAATAAATCTTCCTTCCTCTAAGTTGTATGGTCAGTCGTTTTTGGATGATAGCAGTGAGAATGCTAAGACAGAAATTAGTACCAGAGGAGTGGGTCACAGCTATACCTAAGTCTGACCATGTGTTTTGTGAGTCTTTGGAACTGGTTTGTGAGAGGAAATTAAAAGGGCCAGAATGTGGCTAGAAAGGCAGATGGTAGAGACTGTGCTCAGGAGATTTTGTAGGGAAAGAGGTCTCCATAGGGAAATGGAGCGGAGGCCACATGTGCTACCTTCTGGCAAAGAACTATCAGCATTTTCCCAGGTCCTGAAACTCTGTGTGAGGCTGAATTTAAAGATGACGGACTGATTAAACTGGCAGAGGAAATATCAAAATAGCAAAATATCCAAACTGCAGCTAGGCGTGGTGGCGCACGCTTGTAATCCCAGTACTTTGGGAGGCGGAGACCGGAGGATCCGGGTTCACAGCCAGCCTCAGCTCTCGCTCTCTCTCTCTCTCTCTCTCTCTCCCCTTAGTGAGGCCTTCCGCAACTTCGTGAGATCCGGTTTCAAAATAAAGTATAAAAAATAGGGCCGGGGGCGTAGCGCGGAGGTAGAACGCCCCTGCGTTCAATCCCTGGTACTGCAAAAAAAAAAAAATCCAAACTGCATTATGGATATTGATGTCTGCATTCAAACAGTTTTTTACCAAATTTCAGGAGCAGAACGCAAAGCAGAGAGACTACAGATTTGCCTTTTGGCCAGAAAGACCTGTATAAAGCTGGGGCCCAGAGAGATTGTGCTGTGAAAGAAAGTAAGTTAGCTGAAGGGAGGTCCAATGCCTTGACTAGAAACAAAGAAAGGAATACAGTCAAAGAAGTTGAAGATTTGCATAAAAAAGAAAGGAATGTGGTTGAGGCAGTTCAAGCCTAAGTGCTGAACCATGGAAACAAGGGTGAACATTTTGAGGAAAGGTGCTCAGATTCCTTCCCTGTGGCCTGGATGGAGATAAGGCCATCAGCTGTCCAGCCCAATGGATGTGGTCCCAGCTGTGGCCAACATGGAGGTGGCCCTAGGGCTGTGACTGAAAAGGGCCCAGCAGCAATGAGTAAACAGGGCATGACTACCTTTCCTGCTGGCAATTGATTTGGGTACTCACATAATGCTGGCTTTGCTAGAAAAAAGGGGTTATGGAGGCTTCCCCCTAAATTTCAAAGGAAGGCCTGGGAGGACAGGCAACTTGTGGCAGGGTTGGAATCCCTGCAAGCAGGCCCAAATGGGTCAATTTATGAAGCTGTGAGGGAGAAGCAAAGGTTGCAAGGAAAACCCCAGAGATTTAGAAATGCCAGAAACATGGAATGACCATGAAAAAAGGCTACAAGCTTTGAGCCATCGAGTGAGGCTGGAAGAACAAGTACACTGCCCATTGCAACCAATCAGGCCACAGGGGCAGGGCTGCGAAGGTCTGTTGGAGATCACATCTTACCACCACTTGCCCCAGATGCTAAAAATGGAGCGGCAGGATTAAATACTTGCCATGCTGGGTTTCAATAATGTTTTGGTCCCATTCTTTCTTTCTACAGCCCTATTTATCCCTTTTGGAATGTAAATATTTACTCTGTGCCACTGTACATTGGATGCATGTAACTTACTTTTTATTTTGATTTTTACTTTCTTTTACAGGGGCTCACAGCCAGGAGTTCACTTTGAATCTCAGAGGAGACTTTGAATTTTGAGACATTTGAGCAATGCTAGAACTGTTAAGACTTTGGGAACTCTTGGAGATGGACTAAATGCATTTTGCATTCTGAAATGGGCATGAGATCTTCAGGGTCAGGGGCAGAATGTTATAGTAAGATATAGAAGGCCCCCTGAAGAGCTCATAAATTGGCATTCAGAGTTGATGTAATTGAGTCATAAGGGTTGCAATCTCATCAGTCTATGAATCTATTACCATGGATTTATGTAGGTGGTACCCAAGGCAATTAGAGTGTGTGGCTGGAGAAGGTGGGGCCTTGGGGCTGTGGCCTTGGGTGTTATATATGGTCCCTGACCCCCTTGCTTGCTCTCTTGCTTCTGGCCTCCAAGATATGACGAGCAGAGCCCGTGTGCTCTCCCTCTCTCCGCTTCCTGCCACCATGACCTGAGCTCCAGCTCCGCACCCCGGCCTTACATGGACTGAACCCAGAATTTCCAAAGAAACTATGAGCAAATAAATCTTCCTTCCTCTAAGTTGTACAGTCAGTTGATTTTGGATTATAGAAGTGAGAATGCTGACTAAGATATCATGTTACATCATAAAAAGAACAAACAAGGAATTCATTTGATTAGATAACAAAAAAAAAATCTTTCGCTAATTTCTGATTCAGAAAAAAATAGGAGTCAGTCCAATAGCAGCATATGATCAGGACCCATCTGTACAAAAGCCTAACACTGCAAACGCAGAGAAGAGCTCAATATGGGTGAGTCATTATCAAATGTTTCCATGATGCTTCAAGAGAAGCATAAACACCACGGGGGGGAAATGTCTCCTCAGTTTGGGCTACCATAATTCAAATCAGGAGGCTCTGATGGTACACACATCTGTACTGGTGGTATATGTAACTCTTCTAAATAACAGTGGAAAGTCATTTTTGTATTATGATATTTTCAGACAATATTCACCAGAAATCAAAAACTATTTAAACTACAAACTAAGGAATATTTTTGCCATTTAACATGTCTGGAAAATTTTTTTAGTCCAAGACAGAGGTTTTAATGTAAATGGGCTTCCTTAATTTATATCCCCCTATTATTAAATTACTAAAATATTAAAATAAGTTGTTAAATTGAATTAATTTTTATTTTTAAATTTATTTATTTATTTATGATGTGCTGGGGATTGAACCCAAGGTGTAACCTATGCTAATCAAGTACTCTACCTCTGAGCTATATCCCCAGTCCCTATTATTTTTAAGTGATACACACGTGTGAAAAAATATTCTAAGAATTTAGAGTGTGCATGGTGAAAAGTAAAAATACTCCCTTCATATACACTGTTCACGCTGCTGTTACTTTTCCAAAGGATTTTTGACAGATTTTATGCATCATGTCAAGCACTACATATATAAGGAGATGTATACATACAAAATTCACAAAAATCCTTTTCAGGGTACAAATGGTTTTATACTATGCACATTGTTCTTCCCCTGGAATTTTTTCCCCTAATCTTGGCATCTTTCTATATCAATACCTCATTCTTTCAAAGATGGCATAATATCCCATTACAGAGGTGAACTAATGGACAGTAAGATGATCTCCATTTTGTTTTTGTTTTTGCTGACATAAACAATGTTGCAACAAATACCCTTTCATATATTTGTATGAACTCTTTCAGTCTACATGTAAGATTACTAAATGTGTAGCCAAGTGCAGTAGTGCACACCTGTAATCCCAGTATTTGGAAAGCTGAGACAGGAGGATTGCAGGTTCAAAGACAGGCTCAGCAATGTACTAAGACTCTCAGCCACCTGGCAAGACACTATTTCATAAACAAAAAATAAATAAAAAGGGTTGGGGGTGTAGCTCAGAGGTAGAATGACTCTTGGTTCAATCCCTAGTACCACACACACATAAAAAAAAATTAGTAAATGTGGATGTAGACTTGGTAGGTTGAAGAATAGGTACATATTAAATTTTAATAAATATTTAAAGAAACAAATATAATTGCATTTCTTTGTACTTATATCTGCTTTAAAATATGCATTGCCATTGAAAATAATAAACTGTATTTTACTAAAAATTATATATTTCAATAAAGACCACTGATTTAAGCCAACTTCCTCAAATCTTACCAATTATAAAGTTTCTCTGAATCTTCATATGTCTTTTGAAGAACCAGACGCTTTATGGAAGTAGGTATTACATATAATAATATAAGACAGATGTTGTAGGAAAAGAGAAAAGCCAGTACATTCTAATAGAGTCGGGCTCTTTATCCATCTGTCAATCATAGCTTTATTCCTATTGTCTCTTTTGTTCCAGAAATAAATCCATTGTCCTTGAAACTTTCATCACACTCCTCAATGTAATAACATAATCATAACAGTACAGATGTTTATTTTTAGCTAATTAGTTGTAGCTAAAAGAATAGAGACCTATATAAAAATGAACTATATAATAGTATATCTCAAAAGAAAAACAGAATTTATTATAAATAAGACAAGATAACACAAAAAAAAGTTACTCCCTATGTTAGAAAGTGATGGAAAACCCAGTCCGGTGAACAGTACTGAGGCCATTCTCATTTGCCCTCCACCCAGATCTACAAAGGAAACTGGACATTTTCAGCTCCGAGTCGGGCCAGAGCTACCGCCTTCATAAAGTTTTCGAGCCGGGCATGGTGGCGCACGCTTGTAATCCGACTACTTGGGAGGCTGAGACCGGAGGATCTGGGTTTGTGGCCAGCCTCAGCTACTTAGTGAGGCCCTCCGCAACTTCATGAGACCCGGTTTCAAAATAAAGGATAAAAAATAGGGCCGGGGGTGTAGCTCAGAGGTAGAACGCCCCTGGGTTCCATCCCCGGTACCACAAAAAAAAAATTTTTTTTTCTCAGATTCCCTCCTCTACACAAATTACTTCCTTCCTTTAGATTTCCATAATTTTTTTTTTTTCGGTACTGGGGATGGAACCCAGGGGCATTCTGCCTCAGAGCTACACCCCCAGCCCTATTTTTTAGTTCTTGGTTTTGAAACAGAGTCTCACTAAGTTGCAGAGGGCCTCACTAAGTAGCTGAGGCTGGCCACGAACCTGTGATTCTCCTGTCCCAGCCTCCCAAGTACTGGGATTACAAGCGTGCGCCACCACGCCCAGTTTAGATTTCCATAATTTTTAAATTTGTACTCCTTCTCTTTCTACCTACATTCCTGATTCTGTCTTATTTAATCAAGCAGACTTTGGTCTTCTTTCAGGGAAGCACATTTGCCTGATCTATGTTGATATTCCCCAAGTGTGCTTTTAGAGAAAGATACCCCAAATCTCAGATTCCTCATCAATAAAATGGGCACAATATTTACCCAAGACGCCTCACCATGGCATGCAGGGGATCCTATGAGATAACAAAATTATGTACACTGCAAACTCTGCAGACTGCTGTGTAAATAACTGAGGGGTACAGTCAGGCAATAGTTCCTGAGTGAGGATCTATAGTGTTCCTTGAAAAGAAATTGTGTATGTATGTGTTGGGGGGTACTGGAGATTGAAACCAGGGGCATTCTACCTCTGAGCTACACCCCCAGCCCTTTTGATTTTTTTTATTTTGAAACAGGGTCTCACTGGGTTGCTGAGACTCTCGCTAAATTTCTGAGGCTGGTTTCAGACCTGTGATACTCCTGTTTCAGTCTCCCAAATACTAGGATTATAGGTGTGTGCCACCAAACCCGGCTCAATGGTGATTGTGATACTTTTATAAGACTTGATTCAGGGCTTTGGTATTTTTGCTTCATTGTTGTTTTTCAGTGCTGGGGATTGAACCCAGGGTCTCACATATGTTAGGCAAATGCTTTACCATTGAGCTACATTCCAGCCCCTTTTAATTTTATTATTTATTTATTTATTTATTGCTTTTGTTTTGTTTTGAAACAGGATCTCACCAAGTTGCCCAGGCTGGCCTTGAACTTGGGATCCTCTTGTCTCAGCCTCCTGAACAGCAGGGATTACAAGCATGTGCCACCACTCCTAGTTCAGGGCCTTGAATTATAATGTAGATTATAAATCACTTGCCCAGAGAGTTTTTATATAGGCAACTCTGAAATAAGACCTCAAAGTTTGCATTTTAAGATATACTCCATGTTCTTCTTACTACCCAAATACATTAGAGAGGTGGTTCTCAATGTGTGCTTTTAAAGACCCAATGCCAGGCCATACTCTGAATGAATTCAATCACAATCTACAGGAATGTGTTGCAGGCATCAGCAGTTTTTAAAGCACTTCAGAGGGTTCAATGTAGCACAGCAACCAAAAGTCCCTGTATCTAACCCCCCCAAAATGCTGTTCAATAGCTTTGGTTCCCAAAACTGACTCTCAGAATCAGTGTTGGGCTTTGTAAATCAACTGATTCCCAGGCCTTCCCTTAGACCTGCTGGATCGAAATCTACAAGGAAGTAGGTAGGGCTCCAGTTGGTTTATAGTTCCTAAAAGTTCCACAGGTGGAAAATCATATTTGGAATTATTAACCTGAAAATACTCAATATCATACCGTCCACATGCAGAAGATACCAGAGATACAGATTTTTGGGTTGGAGTTTAATTCCATTCTTCTACAAACACATAACCAGTTTTCCCAACACCATTTGTTGAAAAGGCTCTTTTCTCTAGCATATGCTTTGGGCATCTTTATCAAAAATATACTGGCTATAGATATGAGGATTTGTTTTTGAGTTTTCTATTCTGTTCCACTGGTCTATGTGTCTGTTTTTGTGCCAATACCATGCTGTTTTTACTACTATTTCTTTGTAGTATAATTTGAAATCAGGTATCGTGATACCTCCTACATGGTTCTTATTATTGAGAAGTATTTTGGCTATTCTGGGTCTTTTGTTTTTCCATATCAATTTTACGACTGATTTCTCTCTATATATGAAGAATAACACTGGTAAGAACTTAAAAACTTAACTCTAAAAAAACAAATAACCCAATTAAAAAATAGGCAACTGAACTGAATAGACACTTCTCAAAAGAAGAAATACAAAGGGCCAATAAATATATGAAAAAATGTTCAACATCATTAGCAATTAGAGAAATGCAAATCAAAACAACACTGAGTAAGATTCCATCTAACTCCAGTGAGAATGGCAATCATCAAGAACACAAATAATAATAAATGCTGGGAGGATGTGGAAAAACAGGAACTCTTATATACTATTCATGGGACTGCAAACTAGTTTAGTCTCTATGGAGATCAGTGTGGAGGTTTCTCAGAAGATTGGGAATGAAACCACTATATGACCCAGAAATACCTCTCTTGGGCATCTTTCCAAAGGAATTGAAGTCATAATATTATAGCAATACATGTATATCCATGTTTATAGCAGCATAATTCACAATAACCAAATTATGGAACCAGCCTAGGTATCCATCAACAGATGAATGAATCACAAAACTGTGGTATATACACACAATGGAATTTTACTCATTCATAAAGAAGAACAAAATTATGTCATTTGCAGGAAAATGTATGAAACTTGAGAATATTAAGCTAAGTGAGATTAGCCAGTCTCAAAAAGTGAATAGTTGTATGTTTTCTCTCATATGTAGAAGGTAGATAGAAATTGGGGAACAAGGGTAACCTCAGATAGAGAAGCAGAGATTCCAATGGAGTGATGGAGAGGACAGGGGGAGGGAAAAGGGGGGATAGAGACATAAAAAAGGTAACAGTTGAAATAATGCTATGTATGTATATTAAACTACCGATGTCAATCTCAAAGACATGTGCGCAGAAGGGGAGGCAGGGGGTGGGACCAGGACGGAAATGCTCCATGAGTTGTGTGCATGTGTATTCCTATCACTCTCTATCTCAGTATGGTGTACAATTACATTGCACCAATAAAAGAAAAAAGATTACTGAATAACATTTTGTGTGTGTGTGTGTGTGTGTGTGTGTGTGTGTGTGTGTGGTGCTGGGGATTAAACCCAAGGGCATTCTACCTTTACATTTACATTCTACCTTTACATTTACACCTCCAGTCCTATTTTATTTTTTATTTTGAAACAGGGTCTCGCTAAGTTACTGAGGCTGGTTTCAAACCTGTGATCCTCCTTTCTCCACCTCCCAAGTACTGGTATTACAGGCATGCACCACCACACCTGACTCTGAATAACATTTTGCTATAAGAAAAAAATCTAGACTTCCTTGTTGCCTGAGATCATTCTGGGCCATCCTTTTAAGGACTTGCATAGTGAGCAGCCTTGGAAAGGCTGGATAATTTCTTTGTAGTAGTATAACCTACTGTATGCACGGGTGTCACCTGACCCTTTCCTTTGTCAGCCTCTGGGAATCAAGACTCAGGATACAAGTGTAGGAAAATGTTAATACTCTGGTTTCAGCTAATGCCATGAGCAATGAAGTTCCTTGTCTGACCCTGATGCCTCCTGTCCTTTACCAGCTTAGATCAAATGGCAGCAGGCCAACACTTGTTAAACTTACGAAAAGGATGAAATCTCGACCTTCACAGTAATTGAAACTTGGACTTTCATCTTCCTCTGAAAATTAAAGCTTTATTAACAGTAAGGCTCCATTCCTACATTTCTATTGTCCTGCAGGACAAAAATCAGCTGAAGACACAGAGGGCACATACTGCCCATTTGATCACAGCTAGCTGTTTTCCCATTCATACTGCTGGTTAACATCCCAGGGTACAAGTGCTCAAGCAGCATCCCAGTTATCCTCATTCCAACATCCTCTTTTAACTTGTTGTTTTAGTACTGGGGATTGAACCCAGAGCCTCGTATAGGCTAAGAACATGCGCTACCACTAAGCTACACTCCTAGACTGTGCTATGCTAATATTCACTAATGAGCAATCTTGTCGCAATCGTCGATCAAACAGAAAACTTTTATAACCTATTAAGAGATAAATCAGTCTGACAACAAAAATAAAAATTTCACTTTAAAGATGCATGGTTCATATTGGAGAGGAAAATGCGTATAAGTATTATTGTGGCAAAAACTGTCACAAGAAAGGAAAAGGCAAAACTGAAAAAACTACGAATATGAATAAAAGTGATAAGTAAGGAGTTAATGTTATTGGGAGATGGTGAATATCACAAAATACAAGGACCACAACTTTCTTATGAGCTCCTGAGTTAGAAAAAAAGCCACCAGGGACACAGCCAGCTTAAGATCTATTTTTACTGTTGTGCAGGAGTCTTTCCTTATACTGATTTCCCCTGGGTAATGTCAGCTGTGGAAAACAAAGTCTGAAAACTATGATATGGTGCTTCCCAGGAGTGACAGCTCACAAGTGCACTAAGTGGACAGTTGTCACAGTCTTTTAAGGTGCAGTGCATTTCCAATAGCTGTGGACTTGCTCCCTGTCCTTGTATACATTGTTTTCACATTACTTATAATAAAATCAAAATGAACATCTCCTGTATTAGCTTCCTGGGGTTGCCATAACAAATTACTAAAAGCTGGATGGGCTCGGAACAACAGAAATTTATTCTCCCTCATTTCTGGAGGCTAGAGGTCTGAAATCAAGGTGTTGGCAGAGCTTCCTCTGAAGGCTCCAGGGAAAAATCTTTCCTTGCTTCCTCCTGACATCTGGTGATCGCCAGCGATCCAACGTGGAGTGCCCGGGTTTGTAGGCACATCCCTGCAGATCAGCCTTCATCTTCATGTGGCACCCCCACACCCCAGATGTCTGCCTTTGTGTCTTGCCTATTCTGAGTATGCCAGTCATTAGATCAGGACCCACTTTAATCTAAGATGACCTCATCTTAACTTGAATGCATATGAAAAGATTCTATTTCCAAATAAGGTCACATTCACAGGTACCAGGGGAGGTGAATTTTGTGGGAACACTGCTCAGCCTAGTACAACTTCTGATCTCTTTAAACATTGCTAAGCATGTCTTACTATTCACAATTCAGGGATTTTGCTTCTAAGAAGCTGGGCTCAGAGCTGTAAACTGGAGGTGTCTTTCAGGGCATTATTCATCTCATATGGTGAACTCGCATGGTTAAAATATCGTTAACCATATGGCTAACTATAGCCAGCCATTCTAGTTTCCTATAACTTCATTTAAAAATAATCATCATAGCCTGGCATGGTGGCACATGCCTGTAATCCTAGTACTTGGGAGACTGAGACAGGAGGATCCCAGGTCCAAGGCCAGCCTCAGCAACTTAGCAAGACCCTGTTTCAAAGTAAAAAATAAAATAAAGCTGGGGTGTAGCTCAGAAGTAGAATGCCCCTGGATTCAATCACCAGTACCATATAAAAAAATAAATAATAATCTTCATCATTTTTACACCAATAATATGGCAAACCAGATCTTCCATTCTATTATTAAGTCAAATAGAGCTTCCCAAATTGCTTATTTTTAACCACAGAATAGTCAAGAAAAATTATTTTTCAGCTGTCAGGTAATGATTACACACCCACTAATATAACATATGTCTTATCAGGCTACCGAAGTATTTTAGGTTCCCACAAAGTGCTCCTCAGCAACAAATTACTACAATGCAGAGACAGAGAATACTTATCTGGTTCTTTGTGATGTAGTTCTAAATTGGGAGCAAGGAAAATCAATGTGGACCACAGACAGTGACTATATAATTATAATCTCATAAAATTATAACTCTTCCCAGGAAACTACTACATCACTGTACTTTTGTACAAATAATAAAATTTAAGTGTGTTGCTCTATATGGATTTTTTTAACATAAGGGATGTAGATTAGCTAAAACCTATTCTGTAGTTGATGTTTGAATATTAATAGGAAAAAATATAATTCACCAGAATATAGTTGTGCATACACACACACAAACATATTCGGCATACCTAAAATAAAGAAAGTATAATATTTTTGTGCCACTTGAAAAGAAATTTTTGTGGTTGTTTTCTTACTTAAAAAAAAAAAAGCAGGCATGGTGGCACACACATATAATCCTAGTACTTGGGAGTCTGAGACAGGAAAATCAAAGGTTTGAGACCAGCCTCAGCAACTTAGCAAGGCCCTCAACAACTTAGGAAGAACCAGTTTCAGCATAAAAGATTAAAAGGGCTAGGGGTGTGGCTGGGTGGTAGAATGCCACTGTGTTCAATCCCCAGTATCAAATAAATAAATGAAAATTAAAATTTTTTAAAAGCAAAGTTTTTATCCACTTTTACTGTGAACTATTATATTCTCTTTCTATTTCATTTCTATTCTATCATGATTCCACCCACTTCTTTTTTGAAGGAAGGATAAAGGGACATTTTTGGCAACCAAAAGAATAAAGCGTCTATTGCAGCCTCCCTCTTCCGTCCTGCACCCTGAGCATCCTGATCGGCTCAGGAAAGGCGCAAGGTATTCAGTCCGCACGCAGGAATGATGTGGGATTAGCTGAGGACTTATTTAAAGGTACAAAGGGTTAACGTAACTAAGGAGGAAGTTCACAATGTCCTGTAGAGAAAGCAAATAGGTGTTTCCGGTTGTATCTGATGATATATTATGCTAAGCATAAAAAATAAAGTGCTTATTTTTTTCAGTAATAGTGTTTGGCGGGCAAAAGTTGATCATTCACCATTTCTGTTACTTGTTTTCCTATAAAACAAAGGAGGGAATTGAACCAGAGTCCCTTCTGGTTCCATAATTTTCAAGCTGCTTTTAAAAAATCAAAGGCTACCAACCCTTTTTTCCTTTAAGTAGCAGGCCAACTTCCAAGGAATCAATATCTTGTAGACTGTACTTACCACAAAGGAATAAAATTTAAAACCAACAACAAAAGATGTGTATATGTTTGAAGAAATTTTAAATGCTAAATATAAAATTTGTAAACAATTAAAAATTATTTCTAAAAATCTAAATAATTCATGAGTCGCATAAAAGTGACCGTAGAAATTATGGAGTATATATACCTGGGCAATGAAAAAAAAACCTATGTGGTAGAACTTCTAGGATGCTGATAAAACAGTACTTAAAGGCAAATTTTACGTTCTTAAATACTAAAGAAAAGAAAAACGATTTTAAAAAAGATTAGAAATAAGTTAAGCATTGAACTCAATAAGTTGTCCAAAGAACAACAGAATGTATGTGTGCGTGCGTGCATGCGTGCGTGTGTGTGTGTGTGTGTGTGTGTGTGTGGTATTGGGGACTGAACCCAGAGGCATTCTACCTCCAAGCTATACCCCCAGTCCTATTTTATTTTTATTTTGAGACAGGGTCTCACTAGGTTGATGAGAGTCTCACTACTTGCTGAGGCTGTCCTTGAACCTGCTATCCTCCTGTCTCAGCCTCCCAAGTACTGGGATTACAAGCATGCACCACCACGCCCAACCAGAAAATTTTTTTTAAAAAGTAGAAAAAAGTAAATTACAAAAGTAAGAGAAGAAGCCAGGTATGGTGGCACATGCTTGTAATCCCAGTACTTGGGAGGCTGAGACAGGAGGATTGCAGATTCGAGGATACACTCAGCAAGTAGTGAGACTTTCATCAGCCTAGTGAGACCCTGTTTCAAAAACAAATATAAAAGTAGGGTTGGGGTGCAGCTTGGAGGTAGAATGCCCCTGGGCTCAATGCCCAGTACCACAAAAAAAATTATTGGAAAGTAAACAATAGTTTTTTTTTAAAAAAATCTGGTTCTCAGCTGGGCGTGGTGGCACGCACATGTAATCCCAGTAATTGGGAGGCTGATACAGGAGGATCACAGGTTCACAGCCAGTCTCAGGCCCTCCATGACTTAGTGAAACCCTGTTTCAAAATAAAGAATAAAAAATAGGGCTGGGAGTGTAGCTCAGAGGTAGAATGGCCCTGGGTTCAATCCCCAGTATCACACACACACACACACACACACACAAACACAAAAACTGGTTCTATGAAAAAAATTATTTTAAAAAATTCTAACAAGCCAAGGTACGGTGGTGCAAGCCTGTAATCCCAGTACTTGGGGAGGCTGAGACAGGAGGATCGCAGGTTCAAGGCCAGCCTCAGCAACTGAATGAGGCCCTGATTTTAAAAAAAAAATTTTTTTTTTAAGGGCTGGGGATGTAGCTTAGAGGTAGAATGCCCCTGGGCTTAATCCCAGTTCCATACCAAAAAAAAAAAAAAAAAAAAAAAAAACTGACAAGATTGATCAAGTAAAAGAGTGAAGGCATGAATAAAAAAAATAGAAATGAAATAAGAGACAGGCTGATTCAGAATAAGTAGACTTTAAAAACCATAAAAAGATTTGAAGAAAGATATAGTTTAGTTAGAAAAGTGTGTGCTTAGCAGGTGCAAGGCCCTGGGTTCAATTCCCAGCACCAAAAAAATAAAAAAGGAAGTAGAAGAAGAATTGAAGCAAAACTAGCAAACCACTAACATATGTTACATCCAGACATGGATATCTTTCATAATATTTTATATAATTTTTATATGTTTAAAATATTTCAAAATTACAGAAATTTTTATCACAGGTCAATTGCTGGTACTTTATAATTTAAAATTTATTTATTTATTTTTTGTGGTACTGGGAATTGAGTCCAGGAGCATTCTACCTCTGAGCTACACCCTAGTCTTTTTTATTTTTATTTTGAAACAGGGTCTTGCTAGGTTGATGAGAGTCTCGCTACTTGCTGAGGCTGTGCGCCACCATGCCTGGCTTAAAATTAATTTAAAAGTGGCTCTAAAATACCTCAGAAAGGAAACACTGGTGAACACGAGCCTCCGCACAGAAGATGGACTTGGCACCAGCACAAGGCTCACTATCTGGTTTTGATTTTTCCTATTTATAACCACTGTGCACCTTTACAGTCAGGGAAAAATATATGTT
Organism: Glis glis; assembly: GCA_004027185.1. Taxonomy (NCBI): domain Eukaryota; kingdom Metazoa; phylum Chordata; class Mammalia; order Rodentia; family Gliridae; genus Glis; species Glis glis. The sequence goes on from PVJS01001677.1 coordinate 76,459, forward strand.
CTCCCAGACCTGCCCAAACTAGACATTCCCCTACATATTGACTTATTGTTGGGTGAACAGGAGAAACCTCCCTACTTCCTAACACCTGGATTGATTCATTCACTTTGGTTTTTCATTCAATAGATATTTACTGTCTTCTAGGTGCGCACAATATGCTAAATGCTGAGAATGACATACCATCCAAGCTCCCCAGACCCGTCTCTTCGAGTAAGATCTCATGCAATTTCTAGTCTCGGAGAAAAGAGTGTTGTCTGATGCAGTGGAGATGAAGGACTGCTGGTGGTGGTCCTTAACACACTACCCATGTCATGAGAAGGTTCAGGAACTAGCAGTAAAAATGGGCAGAAGTTGCTGGGTGCCATGGTGCACGGCTGTAATCTCAGTACTTTGGAGGCTGACACAGGAGGTTCACAGGTTCGAGGACAGCCTCAACAACTTAATTAGACCCTCAGCAACTTATCAAGATCCTGCTTCCAAAAAAAAAATGAAAAAGGGCTGGGGTGTAACCTGGAGGTAGAATGCCCCTGGGTTCAAAACCTGGTACCAAAAAAAAAGGGGTGGGGGGGAAAGCCACCAAAGTCTTTGCCGGAAATGCTTTATAAGTTGTCACTTTACCTTACTAATGATATCAAAACCAGTATTTATGGAGAACTCCCATACGCCAAGCTTTGGCTACATGTTTGTTTTGCTTACTTAACAGAGGACAAAAATGAAACACAGAAGGCATAAGTAAATTGTCTTAAGGCCACAGAGTTTTTTTTTTTCCTTGCGGTACTTGGGTACCTCCGAGCTACACCCCCAGTCCTATTTTTTTATTCTTTATTTTAAAACAGGGTCTCACTAAGTTGCAGAGGGCCTCACTAAGTAGCTGAGGCTGGCTGAAAACCTGTGATCTTCCTGTCTCAGCCTCCCAAGTTTTGGGATTACAAGCATGTACCACCATGCCCGGCTCAGCCACAGAGATATTAACCAGCAAAGTAAGGATTTGACTTTAGGTCCACCCAACTGTAACAATACCCTTAGTCTAGATGTAAGCTTTACTGTCTCAAACTACAGGTTTGCCCTAGCCTTAGAAACAATAGAAATGACTGGTCCATCTGTTAATGCCACTCAAGAATTTTTTTAACTTGATTTAACTTTTTTTAAAATTTTGAAACATGGCCTCACTAAGTTGCTGAGGTTCTCACTCAAACCTATGATCCTCCTGTCTTAGCCTCCCAAGTACTGGGATTACAGGCGTGTGTCATCATGCCCAGCTTAATTTTAATTTAATGAGAAAGGTAGCATGACCTCAAAAAGACAGCATGTTGTCTGTCCCGATCCCTAATGGCTATGTGGAAGGCCTCTTGACCCCACCTAGAATCACCAGACGAGCACTCTGCCTTCCACACACAGCCACAGACACACATCCAGATTTCGAAGGCTGCCGAGAGAAAATAAAGGCAGAAAGTACTTGGTGTGTGAAGTCCAGAGGCGTTAGCAGCCTTAGGTTGTACCACTGTACTCCTGCTGTCACCCTCCTCCTCTTGTACTTTCAAAGTTCAGAGTTAACGTCATCTCAGCAAGAATGTCATGGGACAGTGGTAGAGCAGGTGCTTAGCATGGGAGGAGGGGGGCCTCTTCTCTGACCAACCAGACTGTCAAGGCTCCCACTGAACGCTCTCAGGGCAGCACGTACTTCTCTTTTCTTTTTTTGTAACATGCTTTTATTGGTGCATTGGAGTCTCACATCACAATGAATATCTATTTGATGTTAATATTCATGCACACAGCTCTTAGTGTCCCCCCGCCTCCCCCCACCCGTATGAAGTACTGAGAATGAGGTTGGTATATTCTCACATGTACACATTGTTTATGATACTCTTTTCAGCACTTACTGTTTCTGTAACTTACAAGACTTTCCGGCAGTTATTCGCAGCAAGCCTGTCACTCCTGGAAGACAAGCTTCATGAAGGGAAGGGCTGAATCCTGGGTCGCCCCTAGCCCTTGGCAAGCATCCGACTCGTATTTACTGAATGAATGAGGGCTGAGAACACAAATGGGGGATCTGAGAATCTGAGTTTGTTTCCACTCTGCCATAAACCCTGATGCCAGCTTTCTAGCCACTCAGACTTCACACGCCTGAGATCTCCCCAGTTTCTGATGGGGATAATCAAGTCCACCTACACCTACCTCCTTTTCTACTTCATATGTGTGAAGAAAAGACTTCTATAATAAAACACCCAACAGAGCCTTGATCAGCCCCTCCCCCAAAAATGGCTATAAATACTCAATACCAGGGGTTCCTATTCTCTGGTCTTTGCTATCTCTTCTTATTTTTATAGTTGCCACTACACTTATTCACTGGAAAGCAAGAATTTTTACCAATGAATAAGAAAATAACTGTAGTTTTGGATAATACCAATACAATAATTTGTGATTTTTTTGTTTCAACCAGTTAAAACTCTATGACTTCCTGTTCAATTGTAATTACTGTAAGAGTTCACTCTGAATCTAAAAAGAAATTGCAACAGTAGATTTGCAAAGTCATTATATAATGAAAAGATTTGCTTTATAATTAGTATGATAATAGAAACAATATCCTATTATAAAAGAGTTAATTAGTTCTATACATAGAAACAGCATTAGTTAGTGTTACTTTGATTTTTTTAATTTATGGCTGAATATGTCTCTTAAGTCCAAGGATAGCATCTTGAATATTAACAGATGGAATAACTTTTTGATATTTAGTTGGGGGGGAATCTTATACCAGTAGGAAAATAAAGAGGCCCTTCTACTCAAATGGGTTACAAACAGAGCTCAGGAACAGAACTCACGCTGACAGCATCTGTCAGTTTGCATGTTTCCTCACTCCCAGCACTAGGATGCCTGACCTGTATCAACTGGTAATGGGCCAATATATTTTCTTCAGGCTACAAGTTAAGACCACTTGCAATCTTTACAATGCCATTAAGGCAGCTGCTGCATTATACATGATGATGGACCTAAAGCAACCTTGCTTCCGTCCCAAAGGAAAGCAAAACGTAATCCCCAAAGAATATTTTTTCCTATAATGCGAAAAGAATTAAATCATGAAATCTAAGACTTCCCTGAAACCACACTGATTACAAGGATGGCAGGCGAGCATATGTCTGCAGGAGCCTGCCAGGGGGAAATGCACACACCATCCAGCTCATTGTGGAGAGTCTAAAGATGCGGGTACCTAGTGGGGGACAGAAAGCAATGCGAGGAGACACACCTGGAATAACACATGCTACGTGAGAGAAAGAAGCAAACGTTTTCTCACTGTGTTGAGTAGATTTCTGTAACTCTGGGGTTCTGTTCCTGTGTGGGGGAAGTGTGTGCTGAGAAAGGGAAGGGGGGAGAGGGGGATGGGCATTTGAAAGTACCCTGGCAAGGATACAACCAAATATCTTCTAGTTTGGCAGGATGATGATACGTTTCGGCTTAGTTATTCCTGCCCATAAAACTACATATTTTCTCCAGATGCAGATAAATTTATACATAGGCATAAGATAGGCATAAGAACTGAGCCATGTGTTTGACATGTGCAAGACGGCAACATATTTCAAACAGTAAGAGTTTAGAAGCCAGGGTGCTCCCCTGTAATGAATAATACACGATCCAACTTCCATGGAGAACAAAGGACTAAAAATAAACCCAACAGCAAATGGTGGAGAAAGCAGGGCATCCTTAGAAGGCATTTGGTCTTCTTTGGAATACAGGAAATTTTACATTGCAAGAATTCAGACTCACTTGAACCAAACAATTTCATCCTTATTTTATGGCTTATTAAAAACAGCTACTAAAGGAGATATAATTGCAAATGGTAAATTGTGTAAGTATTGTGGTTAAAATACTGGCATTCTAATTCTTCCATAATTGTGCTTGTTGCCATAGAGAGGTAGAAGATAGCACAAATAAAAGATAACAGCACAAATTCTAGCACCAAACTTCCTGACTTCAAATCTTTGGGTCAATTAGTTCAACTTTTTGTCCTCAATATCCTCATCTGCAAAATAAGGATAATGATGGTATACTGGGGAATTGAGCACACTAACATACGAGAAACACTTGGACTAGTGCCTGGCACATAGTAAATACCATATGGGCGTTTGTTATTATTCCAACTACTTCCAGTACTTCTATTATTCCTCAGTCCAGTTATTAGTATTGATCCCATCAGCATATCATAGCATTCTAGGAGATTCAGATCATGTAAAACAGGAAATCCTGAGAGGTAAAATAAGCAGTATAGGGATATAATAATTATCACTTTGTAAAAATCCAAAACTTTGGGAATGATGTACAACAGAAGTACAACGGGTAGTTATACTTTTCATCACCATTAAGATGAGTGTTTCATTAACTGCAGAGAATATGCTACCAGTAGCCTTATGGAAACACAATGAGTTTGAATGTGTTAAGAAAAGAGGTAAACTCTTCCACGCCACTAGCCTTAAACCACACACAGCACTTACTTGCTCCTAAGATAAGACTTAGTTGTGGAGTCTGAGTTAACAGATAGAAAAGAAAGCACAAATTTGTACAGCACAGCACTATATGCTAATTTTGAATCAATGAAGCTAGCTCCTTAGGATCCTCATACACTAACTACCATAAATATGGTCTTTCCAGCTATGCTTTTGTTAGGATTTAAAACAATTCTATGAAAATATCATGGCTCTTGTATCAGTAACAGAGAAAACAGAGTCCTCCTTATGTTACAACTCACTATTTTAAAATGAAAGGATTTTAAAATGGGCAGCAGCCCAAATCCACAGGACCCAAAGGAGCAGGTTTCCTGTGCTAGTCCTATTTGCAATTACAGAATCATCTCTAAATAAGAAGATCCTGGAATTGATTCCCACTACCATCCCCAGAATTCAATTCAATGCTTTCTTATTAAATTATAAGATTAACCCTACCATATAGGAGATTCATATATATATATATATATATATATATATATATATATATATTTAGAGAATCTAGATCTCATTCAAGTAGAATCTTCATATTCTGAGGATTCAGAAAAATCATTTATGTCAGTAGTTAGGGGCTAATGAAGTGAGTAAAATACAAGGCAGTTTAGAGCTAGCCTAGCTGCCCCTAATAACTAAATGTTCATATATGAGGAAGATATACTGACAAATATATATTTTTAAATCATTCTAGTTTTATTAATTGGGAAATCCGCATTATTAAATCATGGTTACGCTGTTTCAGAGAATGGAATTTAGAAGAGATTTTCCAAGTCATCTAATTTTAAAATTTGTTTGTTAGCAGTTAATATGGTTTTATTAGTGTACAAACATAGCATGTGCATAGCTATGCCATCTGGAATTTTCTCTCCCGGTGAAGAAGGTGGGGAGGTACCTGGCGGCGCAGGCCTATAACACCTGCGGGTGAAGCCTCCCTTATGGCCTCACCAGCTTCTGCTCGCACAGCTCAGGCTCAGGGGGGAGTCCTTAACCTAAATCCCCCAGGAAGTGCAGCAAGAATTCTAACACAAGGTCAGCTGCACCTGCCAGACATCCCTGTCACTGCTGCATTCATCATTTGTGACCATTTAATCAACTTTATACACATTCGGTTAAAGAATCTATGCTCCCTAACTAAGAAAACAAGAGATCAAAAACCACCTCAGTTTGTGGTATGTGAACTATATCTTAACAAAGCTGTTTGAAGCTGGGTGTGGTGGTGCTCTCCTGTAATCCCAGTACTTGGGAGGCTGATACAGGAGGATTGTAGGTTCAAGGATAGCCTCAGTAACCTAGTGAGACCCTGTTTAAAAAAAAAAAAAATTAAAAAGCGCTGAGGGTGTAGCTTAGAGGTAGAATGCTCCTGGGTTCGATCCCTGGTACCTCAAAGGAAAAAAAAAAGCTGTTTGAAAGGAAAATCCAACGTGCCATGGCAGCTAGAGATCCTGCAAGGTCTCACTGAGGGTTTTCAATCGACACTCTGCCTATCATCCACCTTGAAATGCACATCACTGAGCTTCCTCACTTGGATAGAGGCCTCCCCATCTCCAGACAGCCAAGGAAAATGCCTGAAACTTGGATTTGAAATTTGATGATAAAATTAGGTGCCTACATGACAATTTCTATAAATAGACCTGTTTTTAAAAAAATCCTTTCTAAAATCATCTTCCCAGGCCATGTGACTCAAATTACTGTCTAGGTGACTAAGTATTATCCAAGATCCTATCCAAAAGTCTCTAGAAAAGCTACTGTAAGGAGAATCCAAGACAGCATGTTTCTGAAATACAAGGTACAGTTGTAAAAAAGAAAGGCATCTCAGAAGAGAAATGCAGTTGCTGAGCTGTTTTTAAAAAAAAAATAGGGAAAAATAAAAAGAGATAGAAAAAGCCTCTGTATAGATTATTTGGAAACAGTGGCTGTTGCTTGCATTTAATCTCAAAGACAGCCTCCAAATCAAAAAGATAACCTAAAAAGCTACTTGAAGAAAAGACAGGTCTCTACTTCAGAAGATTTATAACTGATGTGATGGTATGGGTGGCCCTGTACTCATAACGCAGCAACATTTACTGCACATCAAAGCCTGGTTTTTCTTTTCTTCTTAACCGCTTACTCTTCTTCTTTTATAGGAAGAACCAAGATTCTGTATGATAATGCAGTTTTGAGAATCAATAAGGAAACTCGATATCCAGGATAAGCAAAAGCAGATTAACCCCATGTTCATCTTTTCTGCCACAATAAATATATATGAGATGCTTTGACAGTTCAATAGCTATTATTGGACTCCCTGTGGTCAAAAAAAGAAACAACTCAAGCATTTCTGTACAATTCATGTATATTCAATGTAATTTGAGAAACACTTGCCCCATAAAAGGATATGTTAAGTAAAGGTCTTGTTATTTCATTTTTAAAGTGGAACAAGCAGAATACACTCACTAAACAATAACCGACATCTTATATAAACTAAACTCTATCACTAAGGACAAACTGAGAGCATTATTTACTTAAAAGAGGAGTCCATAATATTATTTCACACCATTAATTATTTGTGGGGTTTTTTTTTTTACACACAAAACACCTTTAAAAATTTATTAGGAGCCGGGCATGGTGGCACATGCTTGTAATCCCAGTACTTTGGAGGCTGAGACCAGAGGATCCGGGTTCACGGCCAGCCTCAGCTACTTAATGAGGCCCTCCACAACTTAGTGAGACCCTGTTTCAAAATAAAGAATAAAAAAATAGGGCGAGGGTGTAGCTCAGAGGTAGAATGCCCCTAGGTTCAATCCGCAGTACTGCAAAAAAACCCCAAAATTATTAGGAAACATTATTTATTTAACACATTGTGCAGTTTTTGAATTATTTGAGTGTTAAGGCATTATGTTTCTTGCAGAGAAATCTTGAATACAATTAGAGATCACAAGTAATTTTCTATCGATGCTGTTCAGATTCCCAGAAATTATAAACTTAGGGGAGTATCTGTTGTCCTGACAGTCCCCATATTTAAAACTTTCTAAGTGATTTCTTACAATTGTCCTCTATAGTATTTTTTCCTGTCATTGACATATTCATTGTGGAAAAGAAAAAGATTAAGGCAGGATAAAAGAAGGTATCCCCCCTTTTTTTAAGAAGGAAGAAATGAACTGGAAATCTGACTTAGGAAAGTAAGCACAAAAGGATTTAGAGACTGCTAGAAGCTGAGGAGCCTGCAGGGAAATGGCATTGTGCTAAGTTAGAAATCTCCCATGGAGCTCCAACCCCAGGGACAGAAGAGAGATGTGAACAATGGGAGAAAAACTACTCTGTGGAAAAACTCAGGCTTTCTCCTTGCTTCTAAGTCAATTTCCCTATTACTCTGTTTCCAGAAATGACAGTGACCATTTCAGTTTGCCTTAAAAATATTCTAATGTAAATGACACCACGTTTTATCAGAGTAAAAGGTTCCCTAAAGGCACAGTAACCTCTCGCACCCTTAAGTAGATTCTTTCTCCTCTGCACCTGCTCCCCAACTCACAGCACTCTCCCTAATCCCTTTACCCATTTCCATACTTCAACCTTGACCCACACGCCTTTATCTCTTATCCATCTTTCTACTGCCACCATAAGCATAATTAAGTCTTTGAGACAGTGATTCTTGATTATACTCTAATCAAATGATGGGTAGTAACCAGTTAACTGTCATCCAAAAGTCTCTCTACACACCCAACCTCAAGATGTAGAACCTTAATCCAAAGTCAGGTTGGAGTGCTCATATATAGTATTTTAAAATAATTTGAGCTAATAAAGGTAGACATTCAGTGGTCATTACTCTTGATATTATAAGAGATCAAATACTATCAGAACTAATGATATTGATGACTGGTTATGATCATTCACTGGTGACATAATAAATCAAGTCTCTGCAATGATGTCTATTTTTACTTTTTGACCACAAGAAAATCTTTTCCTTCCCCCATCAATACATGGTCCTGACATATAAAAAGGATTTACCATTCCTTTCCTAGTGGTCTAAAACTCATACTAGGGCTATTTTCCTGAGATGTTCATTCAAATGAAATAGGCTTTATATGGGAATATGTCCTTATTGTTTTTGTCCAACGCAACAGACATTACAAATAAACTACCCAAATGCATAACCAAATTTGAGAGATACACCCAAAGGATCTTTAAGTAGACTACCATTTCAATTTAAGAATTAAGGATTATAAAGAATTATCAGGAACCTCCAAAATGAACTAGATATGTATACAAAAAAGTCAAATAGCCATTGTGGTGGCACACATCTGTAATCCCATCTATCCTACTTGGGAGGCTGGCAGGAGGATTGCAAGTTCAAGGCCAGCCTGAGAAACGTAGAGAAACCCTATTTAAAAATTAAAAGGGCTGGGATGAGAGCCGGGCATGGTGGCGACGCTTGTTCATCCCAGTACTTGGGAGGCTGAGACTGGAAGATCCAAGTTCACGGCTTAATGAGACCCTGTTTCAAAATAAAGAATTAAAAAACAGGGCTGGGAGGGTAGCTCAGAGGTAGAATGCCCCTGGGTTCAATCCCCAGAACTGCAAAAAAAAAAAAAAAGGGCTGGGATGTAGCTCAATGGTAGAGTACTTGCCTACCATGAGTGAAGCCCTAGGTTTGATCCCTAGTACCACAAAAAGGGGGGACAAATAAAATGCATTTCAATTTTTATGACTATTTTAAAATGTAGAGTATATAGGAGATAATGTTGTACAGGGAACGGCTCTGGAGTTAGATAATCAAGGATTCAAAATTGACCAGATTATACAAATTCCACTATTATGTATAATCATGATGCACCAATAAGAAAAACTTTAAAATAAAAAAATAATAATCTAAGATCCAGATTGCAGCTCCACTACTCCTTATGGCATTACTTTCTGCATGCTATGCTACCTCTCTGTGCTTTGGTTTCTGTAAAGTAGGGCATGAGTTTTATTTATAATCACAGGTTGTTTTGAGGATTGAATGCATATAAATCCATGTGCCTGCCACATCATTTAGCAATAAATATTAGTTATTACTATTATTAGTATTATAATACCGAGCTCATATAACTGGAAATTTCAAACAACCAGAAAAATGGCGGCTTTCAGATTCAAGACAAAACTGCTCTCTAAGTATAAAACAGCAAATGCATGATTTAGACTCTGTTGCCACGATTCCATCAATTCTAGTTTCTTTTGTTTTATAAGTCTACAGCCATACATAGTTCTCCACAATCAAAATGAAAATTTTATTTCCAAGGTATTCTGATCAGTTAAGACTCTACTTTAAAATTCTTTTTAGAGACCATAGCAAACACACAATAGTTCTCCCTAAACAGAGGGCTAAACTTACAACTTAATTTTTTTTTTTTTTTTTTTGCAGTACCAGGGATTGAACCCAGGGGCATTCCCCCGGCCCTATTTTTTATCCTTTACTTTGAAACCGGGTCTCGCGAAGTTGCAGAGGGCCTCACTACGTAGCTGAGACTAGCTGCAAACCTGGAACCTCAGGTATCCGCCTCCCAAGTACTGGGATTAAAAGCGTGTGCCACCACACCCAGCATAGAACTTAATTTTTAAATGCACTGAAAATAAATGTAAGTGAAAGGTGAGATTAATATGTCTTTTTAAAGGAACAATAATATCTTCTTTTAGCTTTAAGGGCTATCTGTGTAAGCTTTGGGGGGGAAAGGTTAAAAATAAAAGTTTTAATAGAACTTTAAAATCAGTATTATGTGCACCCATCTGAAGGGTAAAATGAAGCACACAGGCCTTGCAGATAACACAAATTGTTACATTAAGTCAAAGTCCCAAGTTTTTAATTTTGTGAATGTTTCAATGAAATTGACACGGGTGCATTAAAATAGGTTGGAAGTCATAATCAAGAGCTTTTGTATCCTTTATTATAATAAAGAACAAAAATACAGATTGTCCTATACATAGGACACTGGGACAATACAGAATCTTTTACATAAATAAGCTGTCCCATAAGGCATTAGGCAAATATGATATCTGGGACAAAACAGGCTAAGGAAAAATCACTAAAATGTAATCACTAAACATAAAATAGCAATCGACACTAAAATCTAGACTGGGAAACTGTATATGATAAACAATTTGATTTCTTCAACAAATACATTGCAAGGAAGAAGAACAGATAAATTTTAAAATTTATTTAAAAATTCTAAACTGGCATAACTAAACTATAAGGATACATGCTTCAGTATAATGCTATGAACAAAAGTACAGTAAGGATTACCAGAAAAGTCAGGATGGGGTTTGCAAGTGCACAAGCGGAGGAGGCGGGGCCTGGGTGCCAAGACTGCACATGGAAGAGCTGGCCAAGCGCTGCACTTGAACTGCACAGAGGTTATAAGGGGGCGGGCTTTTAACTGATCAACCCATAGGTGATTGTATGTTAATTTCTGTGTGTGGTGTTTTATTTTACAAATTAAAATATTTTAAAAATAAAATTATAATCTGAAAGCTTCACCAAAGCACCTATATTTTTTCATGTAAATGTATTCCTTTTCCCACATTCACCTTCATCAAATGCACTGTACCTGAATTTTCACAAATAAAAGTTGCAGAGCACCTGAGGAGAGCCATTTAATGGACTGGTTTATAGCCATTGTTTAAATCTAGCAGAATGATTTTGATTATATTTTTGCCTCCTCAAGATACATATGACCAGCCAGACACAGTGGCGCATGCCTATAATCCCAGTACTTTGGAAGCTGAGAAAGGTAGATTGCAGGTTCAAGGCTAGTCTCAGCAACTTAGCGAGACCCTGTTTCAAAATTTAAAATCATAAAAAGGCTGGGGGGTGTAGCTCAGGGAAAAAAAAGATAGACAATGTTCATGACAACCAACACACATACATACACACACACACACACACACACACACACACACTCTCTCTCTCTCTCTCTCTCTCTCATAGAGTTAAGCTTTGATTTCATATACCCTTCCATTTACCTCAGTCCAAGGGAAATGTCAACTTTAAAACAACAACAACAAAAATGCAAGCAACACCTGATACGGTTCTTAAGGAAAGTACTATGGGCTAGATTGTTTCCTCCCAAATTCATATGTTGAAGTCCTTAATTTCCAGTGCCTCAAATATGTAATAGTATTTGTAGATAGGGGTTTTTATTATTTATTTATTTATTTATTTTCTGTGTGTGGGGGTACTGAGGATTGAACCCAGGGCATTCTACCTCTAAGCTACACCCTCATTCCTCCTCCTCCTCCTCCTCCTCTTCCTCCTCCTCCTCTAGGGGCATTCTACCTCTAAGCTGCCTCCTCCTCCTCCCTCTTCCTCCTCCTCCTCCTCCTCCTCCTCCTCCTCCTCCTCCTCCTCCTTTTTAAATAGGGTCTCACTAAGTTTCTGAGGCTGGCCTTGAATCTGTGATCCTCCTGCCTCAGCCTCCCAAGTACTGGGATTATAGGCATGAACCACCAAACCCAACTCTGATTTTGGATTTTATCAGCAGGATTTAGCACTTCCAATAAAAAAAGAGAGAGAGAGAAAGAATTTTGAGTGAGATGTCTAAATGGACTGGTAACACATGGAGGTGATGGGTGAGATCAAAGTGGTATATTAATTCAGGTAAGGCAGAGCAAGATGTCTGAGCACTATTCAAAAGAAATGTACACTTAACCAAACTCTCTACACTAAGCATTGAGCAGAAAGAAGCCCTACACCTGGGTGCTTTTGATCTCATATGCCCTACAATTAATTACATCATTGGTAGACTGGGCAAAAATCCCACTTTATGGTGCTTATAACTGGAAGAGGCTTTTATTTGTATGCTAATCTTTTCAGATCTTACCTATCATAATTAGTATTCTGAGATTTCCATTTCCGGGTATTTTAAACTCCCTGAGACATCCAGCAGATCTAATGATTTTACATTTTACCTGGGGAAAGTCTTTTACATACGAATGCAAAGGCACACACCTACCCTGGACCCAAGATTTCACCTCTTGGTTCTCAGTGTTAACCCTAAAAGCAAATTTCATAAATTATTTTCTGTTACATACTCTAAGAGAGAACTATTTGCAGCTATATCAGTCCTATAAAAACCAAGTCCTATAGTGTACTAAGAATTGTTTTTCAAATAACTAAAAGTACAGTCATATTTTTTACAAGTAGGTAATAAAATTTCTTAATATATTAAAAGTATTTTTATTTTTTATTTTTATGTTTCATTAATGTGCTTTTATGGTGCATTATAATCTCACATCATAATGTAGATCATGTTGACAGTGGCATACATGCACTCAGCATTTGGTGGTATAAAATATTTTTAAAAACTCAAAATTGTACACTAGAAGTATCACTGAAAATTAAAACCAAGATTAGGCATAGTGAGGAGATTCTCAACCTCCCCCCCCCACCCAAGGAAGGAATATTTCACTTACTTTAATTTCCACAGTCTTGCCTCCAGGTTCGATGTGTCTCTCTATGTAATCAGAGGATAACAAGTCACTGCAAAACAAAAAGAAAGAGGACCCTGAAAATGTGAAACATTCGAAAACTGAGATCAGATCCATACATATCTGCTTTAACAATCTGTTAACCCAGATTTTAAAACAAAATCAGCACTTTACAGAGTCAAGGAAAGCCCAGTATTTCTAATAGGATACAGAGTTGAATGGACTACACCACCTGTTTTCCCATTGCTTAGAAGAGATGATCCATCTGTCAGGTCTAGAAAACTACCATTAGAACACTTTTTTTTAATACCCCATGATGACATTGGGGGTTGAACTGAGGGCACTCTACCACTAGGTATATCCACAGCCCTTTTCAGTTTACTTTGAGACAGAGTCTTGCTAAATTGCCCAGGCTGGTCTTGCAATCTTCCTCCCTCTGCCTCCCAAGTTGCTGGGATTACAGGCATGTAAAAGATGCCTGGCTTTAGCACACCATTATTTCAAGGACATTTTATTCTTAATTTTTTTTAGTTTAGCTTTGGATCAAAAAGTTTTAATTGGCTACCATATCTTACCATTTCCTAATGAGTTATGTATACTATTTTTATCTGACCAAGTACCAGTTTCCAACACACACAAAAAAGGAGATAGCAAAAAAGTTAAAAGAAATGAAAAGGAATACACGATCAGCATTTTTAAATAATTTTCTTTTGAAATCTCTTCTAAATATTCTTGTATAATTTTAAATGTTCATATAATCTTAAATATGCTTCTCTTTAATTCCATTTATCTGAGAAAATTCTTTTCTAATAGAGGTGCCTCAAGACACAGCTTCCATAAAAAGTCCTTAATTTTTTCATGTATTAAAATATAAGTAAAATCACCATTAATAAGTAAAAAGAATACATGAAGCTATAAATTTCTAATGCTACTCTACTTATAGACATTGAGCCAACTAAAAAATCTTTTTAGAAATGCCCTGTAGGTTACCAAGCCAAAATTATTACCATTATAAAAAAAGTACTGAGCACATAAACACATCATAAGCACCATGCCTACCATTGCTTGAAATGTAAACAGAATGTGCAAACAAGCATTACATTAATGCGGGCACCATAATGCTGTAGTGTCTGATGCTTACATTACCATTTAGGAAACCTATAATTATAGTCTAAGTCCGTGCTTCATTTGTCTTTGGAATACATTTTCCTATTGACTTTATGTGGGAGCCAGTGATAATGTGCTAAACTACAAGTTGCAGAGAACACAACCAAAAGTGGCTTCAACAATCAAGACATTTATCATCTCACTTCTTGTTAGAAATTGCAGGGTAAATGCAATGTGAATTCGCATGTGAGGATATTCAGTTTCGTTAGATGAATACATTTGAGGTTTAGAAAAATAAAGACAAACCCTTTAAGACATTTTAAGTATAGATGAGTAGTTAGTAAGCAAATTTTTGTTAGACGTGGGCAGAATTCATAGGATGTTTTTACTTCTTAAGTAAGATCACATGTGTGTTACCCACAGAGAGAAAGGGGTGGATGATCAAGAGACACCTAATATTTGCAAGGCACCTGCATAATAAATGTTCATGATATACTAAATATACAAAAGATACAGATAATATCCAGGATACAGTAAATATACATAAGCAATTAATATTCATAAGGTCTTAGTTCAACCACCCACTGGTGCTACCTAGGGTTTCTCAACTTCGACCCTTCTGACATTGGAGGCTAGATAATTCTTTGCCTTGGGAAGCTATCTTGTGCATTATCATATACTTAGCAGCATCCCTAGCTTCTATCCACTAGATGCCTGTACGTCCCCAACACACAGCAGTTATGACAATCACAAATGTCTCCAGACACTGCTAAATGTACCCTGGGATGGGAGTAAAACACCCTGGTTAAGAACAACTGCCAGGACTCATTCCTGCCCCACATGTTCTCTGTCTAAGAATCACAACTAGAGCTCAGGAGTGTTTGTCAGGCTAACTGGCACGCAACAGATACTGACCAGACACACTTTTCCTATGTTTTTCAGATATAGCAAATGAGTACCATTAGTTCAGGGCACCTGCCATCTTTGGGGCTGGCCCAAACATCAACTCGGGTCCTTGTAGCCACATCTTCAGTAAGCAAGGCAGATGCAGTCTCTGGATATGTAAACACTGTGTACTCCAGGATCAGCTGGCATGGTCCCTCTTCCACACCTGTATCCTATCCTAAGTATGCTACCCTACCCATCTCGTTCTTCTTGCTTCATGCTGTGTGCATATGTTGATAGAGCAAACCATGTGATTTGAGGGTGTGAATTCTATCTGTGGAAGCTTTGTTTCCTGACCTCTAGGATAGCTTTCCTGGTAGCATACCTGGAGGCTGCCATTATATCAAGGTATTATTTCTAACTAGGGGCACTTCCAGGTGGGTTCATATGGTAGCTCAGCAACATTTGCAAGATCAGCAGTAGTTTCAACTTTCTGCTCTGCCATCAGTCCATGTGGTGGTTGTCTCTTCTCTTAACTGGCTCCTCTCATGGCCCTAACATAGCTGCTGCCATTCTGAGTTTCTCATAAAGACAGAAATATCCCAAGGTTAAAAAAAAGCCTTGTATTTCTTTAAAGGAGTGAGCAAATGCTTCACAAAAAAAAAATTCCTAGTATTCATCTTCTCAAATGTCTTATGCCAGAATTACATTACATGGCCATGCTAAACCAATCCTTTGACAAGGACATTTGTCTTTGTACAATCAAGATTCTCCCCCGTAGCCTCCCTTGAACATCGTAACTATCGTGAGAGAGTTGAACAGTATTGGGGGAAGGAGGGTAGTGGAGAGACTGCAAAACAGCCCATCCCTGACACTATCCTCAGGTCTCATTGAATTTGTTTGTTTGCAGTACTGTGAAAGTCTGCTAAGGACTGTTATTTTAATTATTAGGCTGAAAAAACTTCTTTTTAAAATGTCACTATTTCGTCTACTGAACCATAAAATTCTTACTACCATCACATAGGAACCTAAGTAAATTCTCTCCCAGCCTCCTGAAGTAGAGATAATCAAATTACCTTATGTGCTTCTCCTTAGAACATGATTATTTATTGTTAAATAAAGATCTACATAAATAATTTTAAGTGTAGGCAAACAGAGGATCTCCTTAGCATAGAGGAAATTTTATTTTGCTGCAAATGGATAAGGCAGAAATCACTCTGTGCTAACAGATAGGATCTGTGGGATCCTATCCCCCTTGCTGTCATAACAGTTGCCTTTTTTCTTCTTCTTTCATGTGTATGCCAAGTATTTCACAAATTTCCAAAGGCTTCTGAAAAATAAGGAAGCTGCCGAGTAAAGGCCTGAATCCAACAAAAGTGGTAATGCTCCAGCATTCATGTCACACCCTGTTAACCAAGCCCATACCCCAAACAGGAGAGGTACCAGCCAGAGTTTTGCAAAAGACTGTCCCCCAGCCTGGCTACCACTGTGAAACACCGTCCCCAGAAGTGGGAGAGAAACACTGCCTTACAGAGGCAGTGCTTATTAATATAGCCACCCAGATTCCTTCCCTTGGGAATCTGAACTAGTAAATCCAGGGGTGGTGTGGGGGGGGAGGAAGATTAGCTGATAAAAGAAAGAGAAGTAGAAAGGCAGAAATAAGCAGAGAGTCAAGAGAAACTGAATTGTACCAATGGGATTTTCCAAAGTGAAAGCCCCAAATCGCTGCTGTTGAACTCCATGAATCCAAAACGGCCCTTCCTGATGTTGGATATCTGTGGGATCCCATTCCCACCTCTGTCACCAGAGAAAATCTCCATTATTGAGCTATGTGAATAAAATCAAAAGCACCCCAGTAAAACACTCTTTAGAGGAGAGTAGTTGTAGCAGTAGTAATAACAATAATAATTTTTAAAAAACAACTTTTAAGTCTTCCAGGTTTTGAAATTTCAAGGGAACATTTTCCTTAGAATTATAAAATCTAGGCATTAAGAGAGTATGAGTCACAGCGGGAATGTAATTACAGCAAAGAAAAACTCTGCTCAAGAATTATGCAGCTATTCAACCGAGCCTCTACATCTACGAGTATTGCTAGAAAAGGCTCCATGTAATTTAAACCAAAAACAGCCTGTGCCATTTGATTTTGTTTGTTTGCTGTATTGTGAAAGTCTGCTAAGAATTGTTATTTTAATTATTAGGCTGAGAACCCTTCTATTTAAAATATCCCTGTTCCTTCTACTGAACCATACAATCCTTACTACCATCAAGTAGGAACTTAAGTAAATTCTCTCCCAACTTCCTGAAGTAGAGATAATCAAAATTACCTTGCGTGTTTTTCCTTAGAATATCACTATTTACTGTTAAGTAAGGATCTACTTAAGTCATTTTTTTTTTGCGGTATCGGGGATTGAACACAGGGGCGTTCTACCTCCGCGCTATGCCCCCGGCTCTATTTTTTATACTTTATTTTGAAACCGGGTCTCACGAAGTTGCGGAGGGCCTCACTAAGGAGAGAGAGAGAGAGA
>PVJS01001678.1:0-40897 GCA_004027185.1 Glis glis
CACACACACACACACAAAGACTTGTTCATTTGTAATGTTAACAGATTATAACAGAAAAAAATGCAAATACATAAAATAGGTCATGCCCAATAAAATTGTTATAACTCATACTAGTCCTATTTTTCTTATTTCTTAACATTATTAAATGACACTTATCATCATGATTTGTCTTTCTTTTGTTTTGGATAAAATAATATTTTCTCATTATTCAGCATATTGGGCTTATTTTCAAGCCAAAAAATTAGGCATCCTTTCCCAAATTTATCAGTCATCTGCATATTTTCTTTTGCAAATCATCATATTCTTCCCCTTTATTTGTAAATATTGTATATATAACATTCATTATATTCAGGGTTCTCCAGAGAAAAAAATCAACACAATATATATTAAGACTGAATTTATTTCAAGGAATTTCATCATGTGGTTGAGGGGTGCAGGCAAGTCTGGAATCATGTTAGGCCAGCAGAATATACAAATTCAGTCATAGTTGATGCTTCAGTCTAGAGTCTGAAATCTGTAGAGCAGGCCAGAGGCTGAAAGTTCAGGTAGGATTTTGAGCTCAAAGGCTTAAAGCAGAATTCCTTTCCTGGGAAAGACCAGTAGTTGCCCTTAAGGCATGTAATTGATTTTATCAGGCTTACCCAAACATGGAGAGTCATCTGCTTTACTTAATGTAAACAGATAGTTAATACTAACCACATCTACAAAACTCCTTCACAGTAACATCTAGAGTAGTACTTGACCAAACAGCCAAGTTGACACATATAATTAACTTCCATATAATATATGTGTGTGTGATGCATCCCTAATTTATTCATGCTGATGTCTATAGTTTATTGACTGAATCTTTCAGTTCATCATCAATTTTGCCCATGTAAGTTATTTCTTTGGTTTTATTATTGTGAATAACATTTCTATGGCTATTCTTTTACATGTACTCTTTAATAGGTATTTTGGGTTTCCTTGATTACCTAGCATACTTCTAAAGATGTTGAGTAGGGAGTTGGAGCTTGTCCTATACCATGTCAAGACCTGCTATGAAGCCATCGTAATTAAGACAGTATGATAAGGAAAAGCAATAGATAAACTGTTCCACAGAACAGAATAGAAAGCCCATGCATTTCTGGCACTACAAATGGCATGTTAGCTAAAGTGGAGAAGGTAAGGACTTTTAAATAAATGGAGGTGGAAAAATGTTATTCATATGAAGAAATAGGGATTTAGTTTTTACTTTCCACCTTCAGGAATAATTAACAGATGAGTTAGAAATGGGAGTAAATTCTCCTGATACACAATTAAAAAGATATTAGTATCAATCTATATAAAAAATGCATTCTTCAAATTAGAAAGAAAAGAAAAACCCAAAAGTTCCCTAGGCAAGAGACATGAGTAAGCATTTTGTAGAACAGGAAACACATACGAAGTAATGCTAAACATGTGATTGATGAAAAATCAAAATCCCCAAATCACATACACAAAAATTCTGCAGTTATTAGAATACTTATTTTCATACTGTGGAACATATTTATATCATCAATTTGCAGAAGTTCCCTGCATTAGTGATGCTGCTCTTTGCCTGATCTATGTGTCTTTGTATTGGATCTTATACCATAAAAATACTTAAAATTTTATATTTAAATTTTATATTTCTGGTGGTCGATATGATTCCTTTGTATTCCTTGCAGTCAAAATATCAATATTTTTTTGTCTGACATCCAATGCTACACAAATAATATCCCAAATTATTCACTAAGAAAGTTCACTCAAAATCATCATAAAGGCATATTATGAAATAGAGGAATTTTGAAAATATATTCAGTAAAATCTGGCAAAAATACTAAGGATGACAACTTTCACTAATATTACTCAAGGCTGACTACCTTTTGGATAAGTGAAGATGCACACAATAGTAGACAAAGTTAAGCTAGCCCCTCAGTGAATATTTAGAAAGCATTATTTGATAAATGATGTCATTGCTATTGTAAGGCAGCATTTTAATTATTACTGTGTTTTGTCTTCTGGGATTTATTGTTCAAAAATAGTGTGAGTCACTATGATACATCAGTTATAAATGCAAAATGTATCCCAACTATCAGCTAGGGTGATTCTCTTTTAGCTAGAAATAAAATGTCCTTAAACTTTCATTACAGTGATATTGAAAAATGCTTTGCCCTCCACAGAATTTCTGAAAATTCCCAAGAGGCATATGTTCTCATAATCATGTATGGCTCATAAATCCTGCTTTTCCTAAATTGGTTCAATTAAGCAATCATATGCCATTATATTCAGGCTATTTTTGTTCTCTACCATATTTGTCCAACTATAAAACTTTGCCCTTTATTTTACTTCTTATGATACACACAGACATACGTACCCAACTATGCTTAAACTAATTGGGTAGGCATTATGCTCTAATAAATACTGGGAAAGATAAAAAAAGATCAGACATTTACATTACTTCAACTTCAAATACCATTTTCTCTGTCACTACTTCCCATTACTTCTACTACCCAATTTGAACAAAACTCAAAATATATATGGACCTTGTTTAATCCTCGCAACCTATTTGGTGTTTATTTTCCCTGACTTACTTCAAACCTTTATGCTCTTCCTTACCTGCCTGATCTCACTAAGAAAACCATCATGATAACTTTGACTTAAAGGTCTGAAATCTTTCCTGGCTTCATAGTACTCTCTGTGTTAAATCACAATCTTTGCTAAATCCCCAAATCTGTGTCTTCTCATATGTACTTACATGTCTGAACATAGATGAGAAAGACATATGCATTGCCTTCATCTGAAATTCATGATCAGTTACCTCAACTGGGTCCCTAAGTTGTTGTTAATTAAATTGCACTGATTTTGTTAATTCATATTTCTACTTCTCTAGTTGATTAGTTCATACTTTGTTCTTTCATGAAAACCCAGTACTTCCCTTTCCATTATCACATTAAACTAATGATACCACTTCTTATTTTATAATTGAGAATACCTCCCATCACTGCATTTATCTACTTTTTGTCCTTTTTCACTTTTGGAGGTCTCCTTTTGCCAAATTAAGACCAACCACTTTACACATACAGTCTATTGTGCTATTTCTAATTCAGATTTTCTTCCAGAAAATTTTGCTTCCTCCTGAATCATTATAATTTACGATTCCACTAGATGGTGTGTGTGTGTGTGTGTGTGTGTATGATATTATTTTCCTACCTTGAGAAGTTTTCAAGCCTTTCCAGTTATGATCATTATACAGTATTTGGAATCATACTTACATTCTTACTGTTATTAATTATTTTTAAAACAGCAGCATAATGTAAAAACAACTGCTTTATAGGCACTAGATAGCAATTAGGTAGCATGCAGTCAGTGAAGTAAAGAAAAAAAATAGAAGCAAAGGAAGTGATTTCTTATATTAAAACAGACTTTTCCCAGGACAACATTTTCCAAACAATCATGGAATAGGAAATAAGAGAAAGAGCAGTTTTCAAATCATAATTGTCTATCTAGATTGAGGAAACAGAAACTGGAGGACAGAGCTGCCTTGGTGGTTCGAACACTTTCTGGGGTGAGGATTATGGGGAAGGTATCTTTTGAACACTTTCTGGGGTGAGGATTATGGGGGGGTATCTTTTGAACACTTTCTGGGGTGAGTATTATGGGGGAGGTATCTTTGAAAAGAAGCCTCAGAGCTGGGCATGGTGGTGCATGCCCATAATCTCAGTACTTGGGAGTTTGGGACAGGAGAATTGCAGGCTCAAAGCCAGCCTCAGCAATTCAGTGAGGCTCTTTTCAACTTAGTGAGACCCTGTTTCCAAATAAAAAAATAATATAGGGCTGTGTGTAGCTTGGAGGTAGAATGCAGCTGGGTTCAGTCCCCAGCACCACAAGAAAGGAAAAGAGAGATGAGAGAGAGAGAGAAAGAAGAAAAAAGGAAGAAAGGAAGAAAGGAAGAAAAGAAAGAAAAAGAAAGAAAGAAGAAAGAAAGAAAGAAAGAAAGAAAGAAAGAAAGAAAGAAAGAAGAAAAGAAAAGAAAAGAAAAGAAAAGAAAAGAAAAGAAAAGAAAAGAAAAGAGAAGAAAGAAAGGAAAGTCTCAGAAATCTGTATAAGAATGCCTGAATGCCCATCAGCTCTTAGCTGGCCCTTAGGTTAAGTATGCACAAAGTAAACTTCTAAGATGTTCATCAGAGAATAGTCACAATAAGTCTGGATGACTGACCACAGATTTCAGAGTTTGTGTAAGAACGAAGAAATGTTGAAATCAACACATGCATCTAAAATGAAGATGACCTCTTCAAATACACAGTCAACATTTATGTAAGTAGATCATGTACTGACTATAAAAGATGTTTTGACAATTTTCAAAGAATCAAGTTTATATAATATGTTCCCTGACCACTGTAGAGTTTAATTAGAACTCAATAACAGAAAACGTACTAGAAAATGTGTAAATATCAAGGAAAGTTCTATAAAATTCATATATTGAAAAATAAATCAGAATGAATATTAGAAGAAAATACTGAACAATAATGATAATAAAATATATCAAAACTCATGAAATGCAGTCTAAGTAGTGCTAAAAGGGAATTAATATGATAACTTTAAATGCCTATGTTAGAAAAGAAGAATTGTTTAAAATTAATGATCTAAGCTTTCAGTCAAAGGGTCTAGAAAAATAAAGGAAACTAACTCCCCAAAGTATAGAAATCAGTTTTTAAAAAAGTAGCATCAATGGCTAATAGAGGGATAAATCAATTAAAAATAAAACAGAAAACAATAAAAGCAAGTATGTTCTTTGAAAAGCTTATCAAAATTGGTAAATTAGGCTTCAATAAGTTTACCAACAAATGTTTGTCAAAAGACAGCATTAGGGGAGTTAAAATAAATGCAAACTTAACATGAGGGAAATATATTAGTAGTACTTATTGGGAGCTCTGATTTACAAGGACAGGAGAAGATGGGCATCTCAATTCAAGGAGTGAGTGAATGCTCCCTCTGCCTCTTTGTTCTATTCAGGTCCTTGTGGATTAGATAAGTCCTGCTTGCATTGGGAAGGACAGATTTATTTTACTCTGTCTACTGATTCAAATTTTAATCTTTTCCCAAAACATTCTCATAGACACACCCAGGAATAATGTTTTACCAGCTCTGTGGCTACACCTTGTCTTAGTCAAGTTGACACATAATAGTAACCATTATAATGTCCAAGAAGTGATATGTACAAGAATGTTTATAGTAGTTTGTCTAGTAGTAATTCTGAATTGGAAGTAATCCCAAAATTCAGAAGCAGCAGACTGGGTGAACACTTGGTGTTGCATTTGTAAAAGGTGATGCACAATAAAAATGAACAAGCCAGTTCATAGTAACATGTCTACAGTTACAGATATTGTTGAGTGGAAAAGTAAGAAACTGGAGAATATGCATTCCATCACCCCATTAATATAGAGTTCAAATGCAAACAAGGAAAATCTAGACTGACTAAAGTCAAAATAGAAATTTCCTTGGGCACAGTAATGACAGAGGGGATACAAGTGAGATCCTTTACTATGCTAGCATGTTCCCTATATATTTCTGAGTAGTGACCTCATAGATGTATTCATGTGAAAATAAATACATCTATATATTTAAGATTTGTGATCCTGATGATATGTAAGTTATAACACGACTTATTTTTCCTAATACCATTGCTTCTCTATCTAATGCGCTCATCTCTCCAACTCATGGCAAAATTCCATGAAAGAGTTGTTGGAATTTCTCTTTAATTTTTGTCTTTCCATTTTCTATTAAATCTGTTTTTATCAGGGTCTCATGTCTACTGCTTTTGAAACTATTCTTATCAAGTTTAGCACTGATCTTCATATTGCTAAATTCAGTAAATCCTCAATTTTAATATTTTAGTAGCATTACATATGGTTTATCACTCTAACCCTCCTGAGATGGGTTCTTGACTTGGCTTCCTTTGTGTTTCTTCCTATCTCGTGAGCTATTTTTCCTCTGTCTTTTATTTTCATTCATTCATTCATTCATTCATTCATTGGGGTACTGGAGAGTGAACTCAGGGACATTCTACCTCCAAGCTCTACCCACAACCCATTTTTAAATTTTCGTTCGTTTGTTTGTTCTTGAAACACAGTCTTGCTAGATTGTTGAGAGTCTCACTAACTTGCTGAGGCTGTCCTTGAACTTGAGATCTTTCTGTCTGTTTCCAAAGTACTGGGATTACAGGTGTGCACCACCACACCTGGCTCTCCTCTATCTTCTTTACCAATTCTTCATCTCCATAATTTAATGCTTGATTGTCCCAAGGATTGGATGCTGAACTTACTCTACTTTCACTGGAATAACTTCCTAATTGATCACCAAATATTATGACTTGATGACTTCTCCAGCCTTGACCTCTTCCTTGAAATCTAAGATCATATATAACTGCATACTCAACATTTAAAACTGTGTTTCTCCAAATGGAACCTCCTCCAATTTGTCCCTGTCATAGTATTCTTTATCTCATAGATATCTCCGTTGACATGGAATTCATTATTCTAGTAGTTCAGGTCAAAATTTCTGAAATCATTTTTGAGTTCTTTACTTTTGTTTCCTTTACTATATCTGAAGCTCCTTTTTTAAACATAGACAATATCTGATCACTTTTCACTGACTGTAATGCCATCACTGTCATACGATTTACTATCAGATTTTTCCTGGATCACTGCAAATTTCTTCTAACTGGTCTTTCTACCTCCATCCCTTTTTAATGACAGTCTATTCTCAACATCACATCAAGAGAGTTTTTTGAAACATAACTCAGATTACTCAACTCTTCTACTCAAAACTCCTCTGTAAATTCCTCTCATTCAAAGGAAGATGCAAAATCTTATAATTTACCAGTTCTGTGTAATTCTTTCTACCCATTATATTTCTTTCTCTCTCTCTCTCTTTCTATCTCTCTCTCTCTCTCTTATTGTACATCCACACTGTCATTTTTTTAAACTCTAGGCATTTAACTAACTCACAACCTTTGCAATTACTCTTTCCTCTATGTTCTGGTCAACATTCTCATAGCCATAATCTAAAGACCTGACTACGTAACTTAGAGGAAAGAAGATTTATTTTCTTATGGTTTGGGGCTTAGTCCATATGAGGCTAGGTACTGCGGATCTCAGGGCATGGTGGTGGGAGGCAGACAGAGGGAGAGAACATGATGCTCCTCACTTTCTGGAGACCCGAAGCAAGAGAGAGCAAGCAGGCGGAGGTGGAATCATATATAATCTCCAAGGCCACACTCCCAGGGATCCACCCCCTCCAGCCACACCCTACTGGCCCAGGCCACACCCCAGATAAATCCATTGCAATATATTTATCCACTGCTAGGATTACAACCCTCATGACTCAATTACATCAGCTTTAACAAAAAATATAACAAATGAGCTCTTTAGGGGACAATTTATATCTAACTCTACTACTCTGCTTGACTGCTTTTCTTCTGACCATATTCACAGTGTACTCCTTCACCTTACACAATATCTGTAGGATCTGTATCCACTCATTCAACCAACTACTGATCAAAAATATTTTTTTCAAATTGCATCTGTACTAGCTGGGCATGGTGGTATATGCCTATAATCCAAGTATTTGGTAGCCTGAGACAGGAGGATTGCAGGTTCCAGACTAGACTATGCAACTCATTGAGACCTTGTCTTAAAGTAAAATTAACAAAAAAAGGACTGGGGGTATAGCTCAGAGATAAATTCCTTAAGTTCAATCTGCAAAACCACAAAAGAAGAAAAAAAGCATGTAAAGACTTTTTCTTTTGTCATTATTCCCTAAAAATACAATATAGCAGCTATTTGCATGACATTTACATTGTATTCAGAATTATAAGCAATATCAAGATGATTTAAAGTATTCAGGAGGATGTGCACATGTTATATGCAAAATACTACGCATTCGGTGAGAAATTTGAGGCAGATTTTCCTATTTGTGGGGAGTCCTGAAACCAATTCCTCATAGATATCAAGACAACTGTAATTTCACACTGTGTGTGTCAGCATTTATTATTCCTCTTCCAAGATTTGTTTTCCTCCTTACACATATATTGTTTAAAATGCTGCATAGTTTACTTATTTATTTTCTAGCTTCTATTGTAGTAAATCCAAGCTCTATGGAGTCTAGAATTCTTAGTTTTCCCCTAGAGAATTCACAGAATCTATATTAGTATCTCACATAAAGATCCATTTAATATTTTAAATAATTGAATAAATTTAAGATAAAATAGTAAATGTATCCATTCTTAAAAAGGCCTGTCTTCTGTTTCTACTCTTCAGTTTGATTACGGTCTTCTGCCATGTTTGTCAGAGTCATCCCCATGTCTTCCCTCCCAAGGTGTTTTATAAACTTTGGTTCTTTCAAATCCAGCATATACATCAATTCACTTCCTTTAATTCTCAAACTCATATCAGGCACATTCTTTCTTCTCTAAATCTTTGAATAATCTCAAAAGAAAAAATCCTGGGTTTTTTTTTGTGATAGTGGGGCTTGAACCTCTTTGCTACACCCCCAGCCCTATTTATTTTATTTTTTATTTTGAAACAGAATCTCCCTATTTTATTCCATGCTGGTCTTAAAATTAAAATCCTCTTGTTGTAGTATATATATATATATATATATATATATATATATATATATTCTTTTTGGTACTGGAGATTGAATCCAGGGGCATTTTATTTCTGAGCTACACCCCCAGATCTTTTTATTTTTCAAACAGGGTCTCACTAAGTTGCTGAGACTGGTCTTTAACCTATAATCCTCCTATCTCAGCCTCCCAATTACTAACATTACAGGTATGTGCTGGTTTATAAAAAAGTACCCTTGTGTTGTGGTGGTGCTGGTACTGGGGATTAAACCTAGGACCTTGTGCACACTAGGCAAGTGCTTTGCCACTGAGCTACATACCCAACCCAACCCCTTCTGTTTAATGATACCTGCTCTTAACCACACCTTAATTCAATTGCTATCTGCTGGAGTATGTGCTTGTCTTCTGAAGAGGATTGTTTTGTGTGCATCCATGTGTATGTGCACGCATGGGTGTTACTAGGGATTGAACCAAGAGCCATGTCTCTACTACAGTGGTTCATCACAGGTCTTTTTATCTTTGAGACAAGGTCTTGCCAGGTAGCCCAGACTGCACTTAAATTTGTCATCCTCCTGCCTCAGCCTCCTGAGTAGCCTTTTGTTTTTAATACAACATATTTATGAACATTTATGGGGAAATTTTTATATAGGTTTTACAATGGCAGGAACAACCAGGTAGTGTGTTAGTGCATGCATTTTTTTATATGGAATGTGTGGGAGGAAATTAGCCAGAGTCAGAAGACCACTTAGATGTTTAATTTTCTTTTATAGGTTTAAAGTGTAGCCAAACTAGATTATGATTTAATTAATAGGAGTATAAAGGGGAAAAGGTGATAGGTGCTACCAAGGAATAGATGAATTTAAATTACTGACTTTAAAAGTGAAAATGTAAGGCTGAGTGTGGTGGCGCACGCTTGTAATCCCAGTACTTGGGAGGCGGAGACCAGAGGATCTGGGTTCGCAGCCAGCCTCAGCTACTTAGTGAGGCCCTCCACAACTTTGTGAGACCCGGTTTCAGAATAAAGAATAAAAAATAGGGCCAGGGGTGTAGCTCGGAGGTAAAACAACCCTGGGTTCAATCCCTGGTACTGCAAAAAAAATAAAATAAAATAAATGTGAAAATGTAAAAAAAGAATTTAAGAAAAATCAAGTTAAGAGCACCAGGAAAGAATGAAACCATTCTTATTATTTGAGATCTTGCCTTCTCTAGAGATGCATTTGAAACTTTTAACCTCGTAAGTCATAAGTCATACAGATAACATGCTAATGCTGGATGCCATATCACAGCTATCTTTTCAGACATATCTACAGTACATTTTCATAAAACATCAATTTAGGCTCTGTCAGTTACACCTGCTCCTGAGAGATTTCATCAGTCATGCTGTGTTAAATCACATGGCTATACATGAAATGATTGATAACATGTGGATTCAGCACATCAAAATATGTAGGGTTCATTAGAAAAAATCTTAAAATGGCCCAGGAAAGTTTCACATGGACCTCATATAACAAGTGTTTTAGTATTTTTATTCAACACATTGATTTTAACTGAAAGAATTTAGAAAACTTAGCAATTAACAGGTCAAATGAAAACTTTTTCTTTCTACAAAATGAAAGAACATAGAGAATTTCCTAGTGAATGGCTTTGTGGATCCAGTGTTCATGAATGAGTTTGACAGACTCATGTCTTTCTTGCAATTCTGTTTCCCAGGAACAAAAATCTAATTTCCTAAATTCATTAAAATATTTGTTCCTAGAATAATTTTTATTCCATGAAATAAAACCATGTGGTATACAGTGTTCCAAAGCAAGTTTTCTAAGAAACAGGCAATGTGGTATACAAGATTGTAGTAATTTCTAATGTGTAGGATCCAAAAATGTTGCATGTGTGTGTGTGTGTGTGTGTGTGTGTGTGTGTGTGTGTGTGTTTTACTTGGGATTGAAACCAGGAGCTACAACTCCATGCCCTCGTTTATTTTATTCATATTGAAATAGGGTATCACTAAGTTGCTAAGACTGGCCTTGAACCTGCAATTCTCCTGTCTCAGACTCCCAAGTACTGGGATTGCAGGCTTGTGTTACCATACCTGGCTCCTCCTCCTCCTTCTTTTCTTTTTTCTGTACTGGGGATTGAATTCAGTGGTGTTCTACCTCTGACTTAAATCCCAGCCCTTTTTATTTTTTAATTTGAAACAGGGTCTTGCTAAATTGCCTAGGCTGGCCTTGAACCTGTGATCTTCCTATCTAGGCCTCCCAAATACTAGGATTACAGTGGAACACCACTTGCCCAGCTCTAGCTCATTCTTTTATAACTCTTTTACTGAATGTTTGTTTAAAAATGACTTTTAAATTCATGATTTTTAATCACTGTTGAAAATTATTGAGTATTATTTTAATTAGAAAATTAATTACACATTAGACTTGTAACTATGGTTTACTATTCCCATAACCATAATTATTCTTTGCCTCATAGCCACTCTCAGATGTTCTGGTGGAAAAGCAGGTTTTAATAGAGTATTTTATTTCAACACACATTAGAATACTGTTCAACACTAACTGAGGTTGTTTTATGTCTATCTTTTTCAATCACTAATTTCAACAAAATTAATTAAATATATGTAGTCTTTTAGTAAATGGTCACCCAACTGTGGCCAAAGAGGAAATACAGGAGAGGCTCATAAAAAATGTTTATTTTATTCACTTATGTGTTTAATAAAATGTATTCAATGATACTTGTTGAGGCATAATAAGGAAGGCTTTATTCAGGACCATCATAGTATGTTTAGGGACCACCAGCAATGGAATTTTGTAACAGGAGAGAGAGATTGGGATCAACTCTGAATATAACATGGGAGAGTGGGCATTTATAGTCAAGGATCAAGGCCAGGAGTCAGTATATGAAAAACGAAGAAGAAACATCAGAAGAAAGGATTCTGTCTACACCAAACTATGGAGTCTTACTACTGATGAACCTCACATGATGGGTGAGGAAGATGAGGAACCTAAGAAAATCTCAAGCGGGGTAAAATATATCAAGGGTGGGGGCTTCTTGCTAACCTGATCTGGCAGCCTTTGCCAAAACTGGATTGTGTAAGGAAGTGCACAGATGGGTTTAGGAGAAGGTTGAAAAGCCTGGTTAAAGTTTAGTCAAGCAGAAAATTTTTGTAAAGTCCAAAGGCATGTGATTTAGGATGTCTCCCAAGGCTCTTGTTCTGCAGTCTTGGTTCCCAATGCAGCAGTATTCAGAGGTGGGGCTTTGGGGTGTGATTAGATCCTGAGTAGATCAGTACATTATTTCTGGATTTATAATTTGATGGCATTATTGGAGGTGGTGGGAAATGTAGGGAGTGGGGTCTACTTGGAGTAAGCAGGTCACTGATGGCATGACTGGGAAGGGCATATCTATATTTTATTCCTGGCCCCTTCCTCTCTCTCTCTCTCTGAAATCATGAGCTAAAATAGCCAAAATAAACCCTTCCACCTTGAAGATGTTTTCCTTAGGTATTTGGTCACAGTGATGGAAAAAGCTAATACTGCAGGAAAGGTAAAGCCGAGTGGAGAAAAAGTGTAGGATTAGCTAGTCTGAATAAATTCAGCAGACTCTAAAGGAGGGTTGGTCCCTAGTTGACTGGTACCTGGCCCTGGGATGCTGAAGTCTGTGGAATATTGCCTCCTGGGGTATATGGGTCAGAGGTGGAAGTATGGCTCTGAATTGGTTAATATCCATAACAAAGTCATGGTACTGACTGGGCTAATGGCTAAGAATTGGCTAAATTAGGAAGAGGAGTGTCTCTCTAGCTATAAAGGTTTATTTTTAAATGTTAAGACATAATATATAGAAAATTTGAAATATAGCAAATGCAAAACTCAAACAAAATTTCAATATGGGATATAAACTGTGACTGGCATATTAGGTGCCAGGAATTCACATAATTTTCATTTTAAAAAAATGTATCCCTTGCCTTTATTTATACTTATTTTCATCATTAATTTGATAATCACATGCTAATATTTGAACTAGCAGTACTATTGGTTGCCTTTAGGAGTTTTATTCTTGTTTGTAGCCTATAATGAGTCGCGGATGATTTATTAAAAGACATTATGGAAGTTGCATTCTAAGATGTGAGGCCCCAGTGAAGAGTTATAAATAGCCAGCCAGAGAAAGGACAGATGAATGGGAGGTCTTAATGATGGGAGGTCTAACTTCATCATTAAACGACCTACAAAGGAACAAATGTCTGTGTCCATGACACACAGAAAGCTTTGATGAGAGATCTATTAGCACTTTTCATGTAATATCATGCCCTTTTGCTTTAATTGTCCCTCTTCTCTTTGTCCAACATTAAAAGAGCCAGAAACCTCAAGCACAGAGCCAGCAAAGAAGGAAATGAGAAGTGTAATGTGTTAATGTAATGTGTTACACCCCTGCTCCTTCAGAGCCTGACAACACCGGGTCAGGACAAGTGGCTGCAGGAAAGATACAATGGAAGTTAGCGAGAGGATACATTAGTTTTCTTTGTATAATAAGGGACTAAAGTGCCTTCCCTTTAATTTACCTCCTTCCTGTGATCTTTCCTTCTCTCTCTCTCTCTCTCTCTCTCTCTCTCTCTTTGGTTATACTGTGGATTGAACCTAGGGTTATTGGTTAATATCTATAACAAAGTCATGGTACTGGCTGGGCTAATGGCTAAGAATTGGCTAAATTAGGGAGATTACCTCTGACCTACACCTCAGCTTATTTTATGTTTTTGTTTTAAAACAGAATCTCCCTATGTTGCTCAGAGTCTAACTATGTTGCTGGCTGAGGCTGTCCTTGAACCTGCGATCCTCCTGTCTCAGCCTCAGAATTACTGGGATAATAGGTGTGTACTACCATGCCTGGCTCATCTTTAATTGTTTTTTTAAATACTCTTATTGGTGCATTGTAATTATACATCATATTGAGGTATCAAGTGATAGGAATATACTTACACACAACACTTGGTGCATTTCCTTCCGGGTCCCACCATTCTTCAATGGCCATTTCAATGGCATCAATACATGCCTTTGAAATTGGCATTGGTAATTTCATGTACCTACAGAGCATTATTTAACTGTTGCCTTCTTTACATCTCTATGCCCCCTTCCTCTCTTCCCTAAACTGCCTGCATTGCTCTATTGGAGTCTCTGCTCTTTTATCTGAGGTCTTTTTCGTTTCCCAACTTTTCTCCAGCGTCCACATATGACAGAAAACATACAGCTATTTGCTTTCTGACACAGGCTAATCTCATTTACCATAATATTCTCAAGTACCATTCATTTTCCCGCACATGAAATAATTTTGTTCTTCCTTATGGCTGAGGAAAATTCCATTGTGTATATACCACAGATTTGTGATCTATTCATCTGTTGACGGACGCTTTTACTGTTTTAATAATATCTTGTCAGGTGTGGTGGTGCACACCTATGATGCCAGTATGTGAAAAGCTAAGAGGAGGATCACAGGTTCCAGACTAGTCTCAGCAACTTTGTGAGACTCTCAGCAGCCTAGTGAGACTCTATCACAAAGAAAAAAATAAAAAAGGGGTAGGGGTGTAGCTCAGAGGTAGAACTCCCCTGGGTTTAATCCTTAGTACCACAAACAATTAATAATAATAATAATAATAATAACAATAATGATAATAATAATATATTTGATGAATTTGGTCTGTAACAGTGTATTACTGTGAAACCAAATTTCCCTGTTCGTTAAATTCAAATGGCATCAGGACGAGTTTATTCTTATGTCCCAGTGCGGCAGGGCAGAGGACCTGGGAACAGGAGGGGTTAGAAAAGGCCATCTGCATCACCTTCTGTGAGGTGGGGGAGGTGAACAGGGAGGTGACTAGGCCTGTGGGCGCCAGGAGATCAGGGCCCACCAGCCCACAAGATGACAATTCAAATTAAGGATTGAAATCATGCAAAAGTCATT
This sequence comes from Glis glis, assembly GCA_004027185.1. Lineage (NCBI taxonomy): Eukaryota > Metazoa > Chordata > Mammalia > Rodentia > Gliridae > Glis > Glis glis. The sequence continues at coordinate 14,576 of PVJS01001678.1, forward strand.
GGTTCCCCAAAATCCAATTCTGAACAATCATGAAAGAGAAGATGGGGAACCTCAGTAAGGTTTAAAAGCCCACTTCCCAAGAGCTTCAGGGATTACTTTCTTTCAAGGACACTCCCCCTCTCCACATGGGGAGCTGTTTATTTCCTCTATCTTCCCCTGACTTAAACTTTCATTTCTAAACCCTTTGCTAGTCTTTGGACTTCTTCATCAAAATCCACTAGACAAGAACCTTATAAGAAGAGACACCCCCATTTCACTAGTCATTGAAAAATGAACCCTTTGCCCACTCTAATAAGTTCTCAAAGTTCTGATGAGCAAACTCTGGAGGTACTCAAGTAAGAAAGAATCTGTGCTTTCTAAGGAGACTGATTCTGAAAACTTGAATATAAATATAGGACAAGGATTGTCATTACCAGGGTACAAAAAAAAGGTCCCCGGTATGTTGGGAACGCCATCTGTGTTTGCACCCAGGTTGTACCTGATTTCCCATGTATGATACATTATGTCCAATTACTGACACTGTAACTGAATGAAATGAGTTTGCCTCTTGGCAAATGCAAAGCAAATAAACACAACCGAGGATAAAAACGAGAGAGAGATTTACTACTTGCAGCAAGTAAGAAAAGCACTGGAGATAATTCTCAAGTGTTTTCCTCCAAAGAAAGCAAGGATGTTTTTAAGAAAAAATATACATATTAATATAAAAAGACATTTTATGTAAAGGTGGGCACAAGTCTGAGAATGTTCATTGTGAGCTCATCTATTGTAACAAAGACTTAGACTCTTTATTTGAACCTGAAAATGTTCAATGGATACTAAAAGCAAGATAAGAATCTCAGCATCCCTGCCTCCATCTTGCATCTGTCTCCTCTGCTCTGTCTTCTTATTCCTTGGATTGCAGGAACAGTAGGTCTGATGTATGAACATCTTGTGAGGAGTTGAAACTAACCCCCAGGAGATGGCAACTCTCTTATCACTGATAAGTCCCTGCCTGATCAATCTGAGGTAATGGACAGCCACGGCACGGTTTGACAAAGACTGCCTGATTGTGCATATTTCTCATCCCCCTTGTCAATATAATCTAGAAGTTCATGTCAGTGTTGAAAACTCTGGTTGCCTTTGTCTTTCCAGAATAGCTATAACTACTAGTTTCTTTTCTGATTTTTCTTTTTTTTTATTTTTGTATTGTTTTGCCATTTGGTTTTTGGGTGACTGGAATAGGTTGAAAACACTTGGCATCTGTTTTCGTACTGTGTCTATCTCTTGCCGCCTTTACCTTTGGATCAGATTCTGCTCAGCTCTGCATGTAGACATGTTGGTCATTTGAGACGCGTTTTGTTCAGAACTGTGATACAGGGCTAACTGGACCTAGGCTTGCCTCGTCTCCCTCTTCCCCTTCAGGATGAGGTCACCAGCCCACTGCCACGGCCATAAGCACCAGACCATGAAAGGAGCCAAGAGTTGGCACCTGAGTTCCAAGAAAATGCATGACTATTCTTTCCCACTATTAGCTTACCTCTATCATTATTCCTACCTTACATCTGCAACCTCTCAACTTCCTAGAGAGGAGAAGTGGATTTGAAAGCAGAGATCCCATTTATTTCTCCATTTGTTGGCCACTAAATAAAGCTCTTACTTCCCCCATCACCCTGTCTCTAGAGTCACTGGCTTTATCAAATGGCAGAAGAATTAGACCTTTCCTCACTTACAGACTCATGCAATTATGGAGACAAAGTCCCAAGACCTGCAGTCAGCAAATGGAGGGAAACAGTGTAGGACTCATCAGAAATCTGGCAAGCTCACGACCTGAGAAAAGCCAAAATTCTTAATTGGATTTGAAGGCAGGAAATAAAACCAATGTTCTGGCTCAGATAGTCAGGAAAGAGAAGTTCCTTCTTACTCAGCTGTTTGGTTCTATTCAGATCTCCAATTAGTTGGAGCATACCCACCACATTAGAAAGTCAACCTGCTTTACTTAGCCTACTTGATTCAAATGTTGATCTCATCCACACACACTTCACAGACACACCCACAATAATGTTTGAGTACATGTTTTGGTACCAGATGGTGCAAACTGACACATAAAATTAACCATCACAGTAGTCCTAAGCCAGGGGCCACAATCTAATAAACCTTTAACAATATGGATGAGAGTAAATGTATTCCAGTATAGAAGAGTGACTCAGGATGTCTCAATTATTAAGGAGCTTACATACTAGATTGGAACTGAACAGTAAATTAATAAATCTAACTACCGTTGAAGCAATAAACTCTCTAAATCCATTTGGCTTTGTTGTATCCTTTCTGGCCAAATCTCTGAAAGTGTGGCAAATAACCTCACAGCTACAATAGTTAGTCATGATACAGTGGCTTGGGGACTGCTTAATCATTAGACAGTAATTCCTTGGCAACTCTGGTAGAAATCTTCTAAATATGATGCCTGAGGGTTTGAGGGCATCAAATGATCACGCCTAAGTCAACACCATCCATCCATGGTCCCTTCCCAGACTCTGTCCACCAGAACCTTCATGTCCTGCAGGCAATTAAAATGTGGACAACAAGACTCCTGTAAAACCCTAATCATCTACAAATAGCAGCAGCCCTTTTTCTGCCCAGATCTGTAAGGGCAAATATGGGAAAAACAGCTGATTTCATACAAAAAAAAATATCAGGTTGAAATAGAAGATTTTACATGCTCAAAAACAAATTCATTATCAAAGAAAACCTAACATGGAGAAGATTTGATGACCATAAAATTAACCTTGCAGTGGAGATTAGGGAGAAAGAATTGAAATAATTTTCCTTGAAACCTATCAAACCTAAAATTTTAATTTGACAGTGTATGTGTTTTGCAGAAAGACCAGGGTGATTTCTTTCTTTTTAGATACAGACCATATTTTTTGCATGATATGCAACAGAGTATAAATATTTTAAGTATTTCATCATCAAAATTATGTTTATAAATTTTAAAGGAATCAGAAAATAAAATATGTCAAATTAAGTTATTTTAGCTATTAAATTTCTTTTTGCCTATGGACAATTAAAGAACGAATTGGTTTATTTTCTGTATTTTATGACATTGAAAAATGCATCTAATATCCAGATTATATTGAATTATACTGAAACACAGTGGTATAAGAGTCTGATGTATTTTTAAAATCTGTTTAATTTTCTTGACTACATTTGTCTTGGTTGCTCTGAGTCAGATTTTATTGCAAGCCATTGCTAAAAGTACCTAGTTTAATTGAAAGCAGCATTTTTGTTTGTTTGTTTTTGTTTGTAGTTGTTTCTAAAATATTATCTCTAATTTAAACATTCACCACACAAATATTTTATTTTGTTTCAATCAAGCATCATAAATCACATCTATCCAAGGTGACACTAAAAAGATTATTAGAGTAAGAAAGACAGTAGTTTTATGTAAGCAAAAAGCATTACTAATTTGTGGAAATACTTTCATTTCAATGTTTGATTATGGGAAAGACCTGGTTACTCAGAATAGTGAGGTTTATAGTTAAAGGTGAAACTTTTGTGTGTTTGAAAACATAACATGTTCCCTATGTGTCTAATTGCATTTAAAAAGTAGCTGTGTTGAAATTCACAATCCAAAACAAATTGAATTCTGAGCTTCTTGATTTGTCAGCTCACAGGCATAGCTGTTAGGACTGGATTTTTTACCCTATAGGTAACTAATGTCAGTGGGAGCACCATGACATACATCTTAATATATATATCTGTATCCATTAATCTGTCCTGCTGAACACGTGGGAGAGTTATCTTTGCTTGGTTTTAATTATGTAGGATCAAATGACTGGTTTCAGCCAATAAAATGTGTGAAAAAATAAAGTGTATTCTTTTAGGGCAAAGTGTTTAATTCCTAATTCAGCAGCCACAGAGGCCACATATCTCAGCACAATTTCAAGGTAACATACCTTTACTGGACACTTGAAGGATAGCTTACCTATCTTAAATAATTTTCTCTCTAGATATGGTAAAGATTCCATTGACCTATGATGAAAATGTTATCTGAGCAAGAAATAATCTTTATTAGAGTAAGCCATGGGGATGTGGGGAATAATTTACAGCATTTCCAGTCTAACCTAATACACATGTGTTTGTATATGTTAACACCACTTACCAATGAATAAAAAATTTAATAAATAGCAATAGAAATAACACCTGTGAAATTAGTTGACTATAAAAAATAATGATTATTTCTACATTTCCCATATAGTCCAAATATTCTATGTGGATATCTAATCCTCTTTTACTGTATATCCTCTATTTTCTACAACTAGACCCATTATAATTACTAAGAAAACATCCTCTTTATTCAGTATTATTATGAACTTACTTATTGGTTTGAATTTTTATTTATTTATTTATTTATTTTTTGCAGTACCAGAGATTGTTGAACCCAGGGGCGTTCTACCTCCGCGCTACACCCCCAGCCCTATTTTTTATACTTTATTTTGAAACCGGGTCTCACGAAGTTGTGGAGGGCCTCACTAAGTAGAGAGAGAGAGAGAATTTTTTTTGATTGCTTTTTATTATAGCAGATAGGAAAGGGAGAGTGATATGATTTGAATGTCCCTACAAAAACTTATGTTGAAATTTAATGTCTATTTTGAGGTTTGAAGAGAGTGCAAACTTAATCCAACCAGTATATTTAGAGATGGGGCCTTTGAGAGGTAATTAAGGTTAAATGAGTCCATGGGGTAGGGTCATAACCCAATGGAACTGCTGATTAATAAGGAGAGGAAGAAAGACCTGAGCTAGAACATTCATTTGTACCACATGAAGCCCTGTGCAGCTCTGGCGCTCTGTAGAGAGTTCTCATCAGCAAGCAGGCTCTCACCAGATGTCGAGAAGACGCCAGTGCCAGGTGCTTGGACTTCCAGAACCCTGACCTAAGGAAACTTTTTCCTTTATAAACTATCCAGTGATATTCAACTATTGTAAAGAACCAAACAACATGTGTGTAACTGCAGAAGGAGGTGAGTGGATGAGGGTGAGCACTGGAATTCAGTAGTAGAGAGACTGAGACTTGGGGTAAAATTTAAAGATGAGGGATAACAACATACCAGGAAAGAGAGAGTTCCCCAACACCTGGTGCCTGGTACCACAGTGGAGAGAGGAAGGCTCTCTGTTCTGAGAGGCTAAAGATGAAAAAGAGAGAGTCACAGCTTGTTGCAGAAGCCTACACCCTACAGACACATACCTTAAATAAATTAAGAGACCTGGAGTCTCCACAGCAGGCTGATTGTGGTAAAAGATTTCACTACATCTCCTAATGAACTCAGAATTCTATACCCAGGAGCCATCTTGAAAAGGGTCCTACTGTCTGATAATACAGCTCTGGGAATCAGAAGCCCTGGCATATTCACATTTTGGGGACCCTGTAGATTCTCAACAACATAGAATGGGTAAGAGGCAACCTCACAAGACAGTCCTGGTTTGGGGGAGAGACTGACAGAAATCTGCTGCGACATCTGTGCTGTGGGGACCATGGGCTGTGATGTGGAGAGAGCAGAAGGCCTTGCACTCCGGAACTGGGAATTGGCAGGTCTGTGCACTGACCTGCTCAGAGACGAGGGGAAAGACCAATCGTGGGTGGTTTTACAAAGGGACCAAGACTGAAGACAGCAGGTTAGAAAGTGGGGTGTGGCAGATCATGTGGCTCCTGCAGTCCTCCACACCCCGGCATAGAACTCCATGGTTCAGTTGTTCCCACTGCTCTTAGAGGCATCTAGGAATGGGCTGCAGTATCAGCATTCACCTGGAAAGCTCTGGGGAGAACACGTGCCGGGTGCAGCCTGCACTCTGTCCTAATTCATTCAGTGGGAAGACCCTATCTACTGTGGCTTTGGTATTCAGCTCAGGCCCTGGCACACAACCTGTAAAGGTCTGGAGAGAGTGTGTGTCCGGTATGGCCTGAATTCTTTCCTGACTCCTCTAGCAAGAAGGATTTACTATGGCCAAGTTGTTTGTTCTGTTCCCAGGGGCACAGCCTTAAAAAGTTCCAGAGAGATCACCTGCCAGGTACAGCCAACATTCCTTCCTGAACTCCAAGGGTGAGAAATATTACAACTAGCTTTAGCCATGACAACCCACTCTCCACCCCTGCCCCTGATACCTGGTAGGTTTCACTATTAAAAGAACTGGACAGTGAAAAACCCTGGGACAACTTCTTGCCTCCAGAATGCAAAACCTAAGACCTGGAGAGACGCTGAGATTAGCAAACACCTTGATCACCTGCCCTCACTCGTGCTCCTGAACACCTTGGAGAGGAGGAAATCATATTTTTTCTTTTTTTTATTACTTTACTCTAAAATTTTTATTTTTATTGATATAGATATATTTACAAGTATACTTTTTGTTTTTCTTCATCTTTTTAACTTTTATTTAATTTTCATTTTACTTTATCATAGCTTTTTTTCTTCATTTCAGGGATGAGATGACAATTTAATATATACAAATCAATAGCATAACATAACACAGTAAATATAATCAGTGAAAAATGACAAAAATCACATGATTATCTCAAGATATGAAGAAAAAGCATTTGATAGAATTGAGCACCCTTTTATGATTAAAAACTGACTATATTAGGTATAGAAGGCTCATATCTCAACATAATTAAGGCTATATATGACAATTCCATAGCCAATATAATACTGAATTGGAAAAAGCTAAAAACATTTTTCTAAGAAAAGGAACAAAACAAGAATGTTCACTTTCACCATCCTATTCAATATAATACTAGAAGTTTTAGTCAGTGCAATGAGTAAAGAGAAAAGAATAAAAGACATGCAAATAGGAAAGGTGGTATCAAATTATCTCTGTTTGTAGATAATATAATTCCATACATAGAAAAACTTTAAATGACTACTGTAACTGACAAATGCAGTAGAGTAGTAAGATATAAAATTTATATCCAAAAATCAGTATCTTGAGCTGGGGATGTAGCTCAGTGGTAGAGTGCTTGGCTAGCATGTGGGAGGTCCTGGGTTCAATCTCTAGTAGCACAAAATATATGAAGGAAGAAAGATACCTTTTCTTTACACCAATAAGTTCTCTCTAGAAAAGAATCAGGAAAGTAATCACACACACACACACACACACACACACACACACACACACACCTAGGAGTAAACCTAAAGACATGAAACACCTCTACAATAAAAATTACAAAACATTGAAATTGAAGAAGATGCTAAAAGGTGTAGAGACCTCCCGTATTTACAAGTTGGAAGAATTAATATTGTTAAAATGGCCATACCACCCAAAGCAATCTACAGACTTAATGAAATTTCCATCAAAATACCAATGACATTCTTCACAGAATTTAAAAAATCCTAAAATTCAGACTCAAACACAAAGCCTAAATATCCAAAGCAATCATGAGAAAACAGAGTAAAACTAGAGGCATCCCAATTTCTGATTTCAGGACATGCCACAGAGCCATGGAAACAAATACAGCATGGCACTAATATAAAAACAGACACATACATAGTAGAGAATAATAGAGATAACGTAGAAAATAATAAGAGAATAAAGATATAATACAGAGAATAATAAGATAATAGAGAACCTAGAAATAAATCCATGCATCTTCAGACAAGGGATTTTTCACCAAGGTACCAAAAATCTAGATCAGAGAAGAACAGCCTCTTCAACAAATGGTGCTGGGAAAACTGGATATCCATATGCAGAAGACTGAAATTAGACCCCTCTCCTTCCCCCTGCACAAATACCAACTTAAAATGGATCAAAGGCCTAAATGTAAAACCTGAAACTGAAACTACTAGAGGAAAATACTTCAAGAAATTGACACAGGCAGCCGGATCCTGGGTAATACAAAAGCACAGGGGGTAAAAAAACAAGAATTGGTAAATGAAATTACATCAAACTAAAAAGCATCTGCAAAGAAAAGGGAACAGTGATCACAGTGAAGAGAAAACCTCCAAAATGGGAGAACAGTCTTGGCCAGCTGCTCATCTGATGGAGGACTAGTATGCAGAATCTATGGGGAATTAAAAAACTTAAAAAATAATCCAATAAAATAGGAAGTTCAAAAGAAGAAATGCAAATGGACAATACATATATATATATATATATATTTTAACTTTTTATGTTCATTTATTGGTGCATTGTAATTATACATTTTGATATATGTCAGGGTATGAACATCATACATGCACACATTGCACATTTAGCCCTCCCTTCAATCCCACCCTATTCCCTCCCCCTTCCCTCCCTTTCATGCTCTGGATAGTGATTGAGTCTTATAGGTGATATTAAAATGCCCAATATCTTTAGTCATCAGAAAAATAAAACTCTAAACTTCAAAAAGATTCCATTTCACCCCATTTAGAAATGCTACTATAAATACACACATACACAAACACACACACGCGCACACACACACACATACACACATACACACACACACAATAGGGAATGCTAGTGAGGATGAGGAGAAAAAGGAACCCTCACTCACCACTGGTAGGAATGTAAATTAGTACAACCCCTGTGGAAAACTGTATTATACATTCCTCAAAAACCAAAAGATAAAGTATTATATGATCCAGCTATCCCACTCCCTGGTATGTACATCCAGAGGAAATTAAGTTAGCATGCAATGAAACATCTGCACATCCGTATTTATCACAGCATAATTCACATTAGCCAAGATATGGGGTCAGCCTAGGTGTCCATCAACAAACAAATAAATTAGGAAAATAAATTTAAAAATTATAAGACACCATGGAGTCTTAGTCAGCCATAAAGAACAAGAGCCTGTCTTTTGCAGCAAAATGGGGAGAATTACAGAACATCATTTTAAACAAAATAAGCCAGACACAGAAAGATAAATATCACATTTTCTCTCATATTTGGGAAAAATGACCTGAAGGGAGAAGAAAAACTATTAGGGACTGGCAAGAGGACCTGGGGATTCAGAAGAGAAGGAAGAAAGGGAAAATGTAGAAGGGTAGATGGACATAATTAATGCATCATATAGGTGTGTATGAAGATATCACAGTAAATTCCATTAATTTGCATAATTAATATATGTTCATAATTAAATAGAAAATAAAATAAATAATTTTAGCTGCCTCTTTGATTATACATTGTGGGCCTAGAGGTATATCTTGCAAAATATTTTTAATAGAGTCACTGTGTCACAGAGACTTTTGGACAGCTGTACCATGAACAGTCCAGTCTGGTTGTCTACAACATGACTCTGAATCTTGTCTTTAGAACTACATTAGTTTTGTAGAGTTTTCCTTCTTTTTAGAGGTTTCCTTTTTCCCTGCACACCATGCATGCTACATCCCAATCTTGTTCTTTTCTTCTACAAGTAACTCACTCTCCCAAGTTAGCGACCTGTTTCTGAATCTTTTTTCATTTTTATAGTCTTTTATCTGTCAGCTGATGGCAATACATGTTGCAGGATATTGAATTATTGATATTTCATAGTAATCTCAGTTCATCAGATAATACACTATGCTTAATTATATATATATATATATATATATATTTTTTTTTTTTTTTTTTGGAATTGAACCCAGGGGCATTCTACCTCCGCGCTACACCCCCAGCCCTATTTTTTATACTTTATTTTGAAACCGGGTCTCACGAAGTTGCGGAGGGCCTCCCTAGGTAGATAGAGAGAAAGACGGAGAGAAAGAGAGAGAGAGCTGAGGCTGGCCGTGAACCCAGATCCTCCAGTCTCCGCCTCCCAAAGTACTGGGATTACAAGCATGCGCCACCATGCCCAGCTTAATTATATTTTTCTAGAAATTTTTAGATAATCCATGGTAGAAGCAAATATACCCACTAATCAAGAAAATATTTTATCTAATTTGGGTTCATGTATATTATTCAATAGCTACATAGGGAAAGTTTTCTACTCCTATAATCCAGGACTAAATGTTTACTCAAATTAAAAATGACAACTACTTGAAATATTTTTGTCAACTAAGTACATAAAAAAGATAGGAAAACGTTACACATTCATAATGATTAAGAAATACTTCTCTGATAACATTAATTTACATTTCTCCAGGGATCCATTAAATTTGGCATTTCATCATAAAACAAAGCAATATATGTGTAAAGCAACCTTTATGTTTGACTCAAAGCAATATATTTTGAAAGCTGCATTAAAGTATTTTATAACGTGATATGGTTTCATGATATCATTTCTATTCTTAGAAAATGAACTAAAGTGGCAATAGAAGAGAGTGGATGGCAGTTAAGCAGTCTTTGTTGGAAACAGAGAATTGTAGCTTAAATTTAATAACATATATCAAACTAAATTGATTAATTGTTTCAAGTCTCTCTATCATACTTAAAGTGCTTTAACTCTGAATTAGAGTGCCAATTAGAACAACTCAAGAAAGATTGTCAAAATTTATTGTTAAGCTAAAATGAAGTCATATTTAAAATTGTGCCTTAATTTGAATTTATATCCTGGTTAAAATGATCTAGTCATGCAGCATCAAAGCATTTTAGAGCTTTAGGAGAAAAACCAAGAGGTAACATGAGTAGACTCTTCACTGAAGCTTTGAGAAAATTAAGTTTCAGAAGAGAAAAGGGAGTTTCCCATACCAAATAACTCTTGAGTCATTTTTAGTGTTTCTTATATTTGCTACTTCTTTTATTGTGTGTTTGTTTGTTTTTGTTACTGTTTGTTTCTTTCACTTTAGCAGTTAATTTCAGGCATGTTTTTATCCATTAAATACTGGATACTGTTCAGAAAATTGTTGTTTTTAGTTCTATGACATATTGTACATGCAACTTATGTTTTCTTTATATTCGGATGCAATTCCTAATACATTACTTATACCTATTTACAAGTAAAGTAACTAATAGTTGTCAATTTTTCTGTTAGTTTTTACAGAAATTTTTTGACTCCTAAAAAATTGGTATCTCAGCCCTATGGCAAAAAGTACCTACTGACTGTAGGCTTCGGGAGAGCCTCTCTGCCCAAAACTGCATTTATTCTTCCTCTTAATAAACACACAGCCTGGAGTGAGTTGGGAAACATGGTGCATGCACATATACCCTTTCACCTATGGATTTAAGAAATAATTTTCTTTTTTTTTTTTTGCGGTACCGGGGATTGAACGCAGGGGCGTTCTACCTCCGCGCTACGCCCCCAGCCCTATTTTTTATACTTTATTTTGAAACCGGGTCTCACGAAGTTGCGGAGGGTCTCACTAAGGAGAGAGAGAGAGAGAGACAGGGAGAGAGAGCAAGAGAGCTGAGGCTGGCCGCGAACCGGGATCCTCCGGTCTCCGCCTCCCAAAGTACTGGAATTACAAGCGTGCGCCACCACGCCCGGCTAAGAAATAATTTTCTTAAAGCTTCCTAAACATTCTTTCTACCTTATATTGAAACTTAGATAGTTGGCATAAGCTGGGTAGTAATTAAAATCATAATTTTAATACTATTCCAACTTTTTTCGCATTTTAAACTTTCACATGTGATGTGATTCACTCGGTACTTTTTGGCTAAAAACAGGATGAAAGTCACTGACTTTAGGCACTTTACCTTAAATGCAAGGTTTAAGGGGAAATTGGTAACTTGACCAAAAATTGTAGGGTAGCTAGAAATATTGTGTTTGTTTTTGTAATGTTTTAAAGGCAAAGTAGTATGGAAATTATGGTGAATATTTTTAAGTGTATTAGATGTATATAATGTCTAGGAGAATATTTAAAGTACTGAAAAAATTATATTCAACAATCCAGCATTATAAGAGCTTGTTTCTCATGATTTTATCTACACTAAATGAGGGTTCTAGAAATTTTCCGTAGGCAGGATTAACTTAGAATTTTATCTCCAATGCAAGAAATGCAGGTAAGCTGCATGCTTTATTGAAAGTAAGATTAAGGAAATTTAACTGAGTCTACTATTCACAGATAAATGTTTAAGAAGTGAAAATTGAGACACAAAAGGGAAAAAAAGGAGGGAAATAAATAAAATGATGTGATCTGGGAATAAAAATTAGAAAAAAAAAACATTCTAGCCACAAAGTATATTCTGCCAAAATAAAACATTTTAGAAAGCTAGAATTTTCATGGCCTTATAAATTATTTTTACCTCAAAGCTCTAAGATATGTACTTACCAAAATTAGCAAATATTGAATAAACTATACTGTATGTTTGTATCTACATATATATACATATATTTTCTATCTATATGTCTATATAATAGATACATAGGTATGCATTATATATAGATAAATGTTAAGAAATTGAAAGAAAAATATTTAAACTCTTTTACTCATGCAAAGATACTAATCATACCTGAAACACCTTGCAATTTGTTATATTTTTCAAAACTTATTATTATTTGAGTTACATGTTATTTTAAATAGATAACCTCAAGACAATATTAACCAGGACTTCTCCTTTGTTATGACTTTCACCTGACTAGTGTTTTACATACAAACAACTATAAACATAGGTCACTTCTGAGTTATGAAATAACTGTTTTCAGATTTTGAACAATAGGTATTACAGGATGATGATCTCTAATAGAAGGTGAACATGATGTCCTCCAGTTCCATTATTTTTCTGCAAATGATAGGGTTTCACTCTTCTTTATTGCTGAATAATTCCCCATTGTGTATATGTACCATATTTTTTTAATCTTTGCCTCAGCTGATGGACACATTTCTCGGCTCTTGTGAATAGTGCTGAAATGAACATGGCGGTTCAGACGTCTCTTCAGCATGCTGATTTCATCTCCTTTGAGGCATAGTCAAGAGTAGTCTCTGTATTCTTAAGTGGTAACACACCCTACTGCATGGGTGGCATCAATACTTGCCTACCTCTGGGTTACACCCATGAGGCTTGGGTGACAAGGAAAACTCACAGGAATATAGTTTATGTACCTGTTGACCCATGAGAAAGTGTTCTGTCTCTGACCCAGGTGACGAGCATCCTTTACCAGTAACTATGAAATGATGGCAGGCTAACCAGTCAGATTTCAAATATGGCCAATTTCAGACCTATTACATTTTTGACAGTTAATCAGATATTTGCTCTTGGCTTTCTGTGTACCACTGTGGTATAAGGAAGACAAGCTCAGAGTGTGGTGGTTTTATTGAAAGAGAGAGAGAGCAGATTAGAATTTGGGGCTACTGAATCAGCTGGAATTTTTGGAACAGAAAATTTAGGATAGAAAATATTTTGAAAAGAATGGAGAAATCTCATAGGGGTTCCTTCAATTTCCCACTTATACTAAGCTGCTCATGCACAGGGCAAAGTTCCAAGAGGCCAAGCACAGGGCAATTTACCTTAAAAACAACATCTATCACAGGAAGAGCAAACACTGGAAAACTGTAAGCAGAACAACTGCTGGAGCTTAATGGGATTATGAGACATCTGAGTTTCAACTAACAAGATTATAGGAATTTCTTAAACACCACAAAGTACCCTATATATACTCCGTAAAGGCAATACTTTTGGAGTAGGATTAATCTAGTCTGAGAGAAAAAAGTACTTGAGATTTAGTCTAAGAAAGCTTAAAAACAAGCCCGTAAAAATCAAGCTAATCTGTAAGTAAATTAAATACTCTAGTAAGGTAGCAAAATCTTGAAACATAAAACCATAGCATACATCACGTCCATAAAAAATAGTGGGCAGCAGCAGAACAAAAAATCTGACTCACAACCAAGAAAAAAAATACAGACTACAAACGTCATACATTTTAGAATTTTAAAGACTTTAACACACTATTAAGTATATATCCAAGGATTGAAGGAAATATTAAACATGATGTGGGACCAGGCAGGAATTTAAAATTAGGATTATATTCTAGGGTATGAAGAAAAAGTTGAACATACTGAGGAAACCAATAGGAATCAAAAGTTTTTCCTTAATTCTACAAGTCCATTTTCTTACAGAAATTAATAAACTGACTCTAAAATTTATATAGAAATTTAAAGGACCTAAAAGAACTAAAATGATTTTGAAAAAAATCAGTCAAGTTAGAATATACTTGCCTGATTTCTAAGATTACAACAATGCAACATTGATTAAGACAGTGTGTTGTTGGAGTAAAGTCATACATAAGACCAGCGGAACCGAATAGAATCTAGAAATAGACCCAAATAAATGAGCATAATTATTCTTCTTGTAAATGCAGCAAAGTAATTTAATGGGGAAGAGAATACTATTTTCATCACATAGTACTGGAACCTATTTGTAAGGAAAAAAAGATTGTTGACTTTTACCAAACCCACAAAAATACCTTAAGATTTTTATCACCTACAAAAATAAAAATTAAACACATAATATATTTAAAATAACAGGAGAAAAATTTCATCATCTTGAAATAAAAAAGACTTCACAGACAAGACACAAAGGCAAACTTTATGAAAGAAAATATTGTTTTCATACATCAATTAGAAATAAGTGTAAGTTAAAAATAAATTAAACATGATAAATTTAACTTACTCAAAAGTAGAGTACCTCTGTTCTTCAAAGATACATTTTTATACATATATGAAAAAAGGAAAATCCTCAGACTTAGACAACATACTTGCAATACATAAATCAAACAAAAGATTTCTATCCAGGATATAACAACACCTTCTACAACTCAGTCATGTTTCAGAAACCCAGTTAAAAACTGCAAAATGTTTAAAAAGACATTTATCAAAGAAGATATAAAACAGCTGGCAAGCAAATTAAACTGTGCTTAATATAATTGGCTATTAAATTAAAATACCCCTAAATACATACCCTTCATATTACATAAATTCAAGTGATTAGCAATAATAAAATTTGGGAAGGATATGTACCAACTAAAATTTTTATATCATGGGTGTAAATGTAGAATGCTATAATTACTTTGAAAAGAGTCTGATAGTATTTTATAAAATAAATATAAAATTGCGATATGATAAAGCAACAAAACATCTTGGTATTTAGCAAGGAGAAATGAAAGCATATATTGATAGAAACATTTCTTTTTTTTTTTTTTGCGGTACCAGGGATTGAACCCAGGGGCATTCTACTTCCGCGCTACACTCCCAGCCCTATTTTATACTTTATTTTGAAACCAGGTCTCACGAAGTTGCGGAGGCCTCACTAGGTAGAGAGAGAGAGAGACAGGGAGAGAGAGAGCGAGAGAGCTGAGGCTGGCCGCGAACCCGGATCCTCCAGTCTCCGACTCCCAAAGTACTGGGATTACAAGCGTGCGCCACCACGCCCGGCTTGATAGAAACATTTCTATATAAATATTTATGGCAGCTTTATTTATAATAGCCTCAAACTAAAAACATCCTACATGCTTATCAATAATCAAGTGAATAAACTAATAATGGTAACTCCACACAATAGAATACTACTCAGTAACAATAGAAATAAAGTATTGGTTCATGTTACAGCTTGAATATACCTAAAATTCTCAACCATGCAAACTAATATGTAATAAGACCATATACTATGGGCTGAAGCTCTTTGCTTGTTAAGGGCCAAAGGTAATTTGGGGGATAATGGAAATTTTACCTCTTGATTAGGGAAATGGTTACTTTGGGATAAAGTTCTGTTAAAACCCATCAAATTTTATAATAAAAATGTATTTTATAAACTATAAAGGAATTAATTTGACTTAAAAAGTTAAAATAATTTTCCTACAAATTTCCAATTGATTAACTTTTAAAACCACAATTTAATTCTCATCATGCTTACAATAAACCTTAAATGAAAAAGATTTTGAAAACAATTTTTTTCTTGAACTTTTGGAATAAATGACACAAAGGGTATATAAAAATTAAGAATCCAGACACTAGTCATAACCAACTATTAATTTAGTCATATACATTTTGTATGATCTTATTATGATCAAATTATTAATATTTTGAATGCTTAATTTGTTCTTAAAATGAAAAACAGAAAGGCATCAAGTATCAGAAATATAAAGTTAAAATGAAAGTTATGTGCATGCATGAAGCTATCACTACCAATCTACTATGTATGGTGAAGGGCAGGTAGCAGCTGGGACCTGCAGGGAAACACACCAAGACCTGTGTACATATTTGTGTGGCTTTGAACCTCACTACAATGTATAATTAAAATGCATCAATAAAAGTATTTTCAAAAAGGAAAGTCACACTAGTGGTTTAAGAAATAGTTGCTGTAAGATTTATTGAACTTAATTAAGCTGGGCAAAAAGAGGGTGACAGAGTTGAGTCGGTTTAATCCATCAAAGTATTGTTATGTCTTAGGAAAATATACAGTTTGCCAACTTATATGGACAGTAGAATTGGTATTACAAATGAAAATGAAAATAATGAGGAAACGGGGTAAAGGTGTGAAGTAAGCTTTGTTTCTAGTCCATATAAGTTGTGACTATTCACTATTTATGTGAACTGATATTTTAAATATTAATTGTTGCCATACAGGAATCAAACGGCTGTCTCATGGCCTTACCTGAATGGATCTACTTTAAGCCAATTCTGAAAGCCAAAATTGTATTTTAAGGTTCAGGTTTGACTAGATGAAACTGAGTTCGCCTATATTTGCTTGTTTAATGGCTCCTGTAGCTCATTATCTCATTCAAATTATGAGTGAAGAAATAAGTAATGTTAAAGTATAAGATTACCATAATTACTTAAAAATCATTGAGATAG
This sequence comes from Glis glis, assembly GCA_004027185.1. Lineage (NCBI taxonomy): Eukaryota > Metazoa > Chordata > Mammalia > Rodentia > Gliridae > Glis > Glis glis. The sequence continues at coordinate 31,231 of PVJS01001678.1, forward strand.
AGTCCAAAGAAGTTGTTATTTTAACCTTGATTTTATTTATGATTTTTTCATCACTAAACATGAGAAAGCCATAGTTTTCCATGATACTCTCAAACCAGCTCACAGAGAAAATAAAGCACCACAGTGTGTGTGTGTGTGTGTGTGTGTGTGTGTGTGTGTGTGTTTAAAAAACACATTAGAATGGCAGCTTTTTACAACGCAGTATAATGAGGTTCTGATTTCATCTAAACTTGTGCTTTATAAAATAGCACAATTTTGAAAGCATTGTTCACATCCTACTGTGTTTAGTATCATACCCATCTATTTTGAAAGCAAAAATAATAAAAGTGTTTCAATTAGTCAAGCAAACTGCCTCACTACAAAGTCCCCTAGGACATTTCTTAAAATATAAAAGTGTGGTATCTATTGACTTACTCATCTATCCATGTTTTCTTATTTAAAATGTGAAAAGTATTATAATGTGGAGATCTCAGTGAACATTTTCAAAAAATTTATAATGCGAAGAATCCTGTGACATTAATAGTGATTCATGTCACCATACTCTTGAAAGGTAAAATATAAATATGAAATAATTCAATAATGGAAAGGACTCACATGCAATATGTTAAGGTAACATCTATCAAAAAGAGTTATAACCATGAACACTGGTTATTTCCTTAACTCCTATATTGACTTGTTCTATAATAAATATTTAATCACATTTTACTGGTTTCTATTATTTTCTCATTTACAGAAGGAAAGTCACAATACAAAGTTTAAAACAGTAAAATATTTTCTGAAAGTCCGTGTATTAAATATTTAGGTAAAATCAACATGAATGTAGAGAAATGTAATAAAATATATAGAAATACTGCTTTTTTAATGTGGAATTTAAGAATAAGCTGACTCGTACTAATAAAATAATAAATGTATTTAAATATTACAACTAGTATTCTAATCTAATAAGACCAAACAATGCTGAAACTTCCTGAAATGTTTACATTTATGTTATAATTTTAAATTTTCTAAGGCTATAGTAATAACCATGGTGGAAAAAAATGTAGGTTTTTTAACCCATAGAAGTACACTAATAAGAGTGAACAATGTAATTTCCCCCTGGACTTTAGTTCAATCCATTATTTGCAAAACAGCTTGACACTACTAGCTTTAGTTCCCTGGGAATATTATTTTTTTTCCTCTCCTTGTTACATAGGATTATTCATTGTATGGGTTAATGTGATGCTGCATAAAAGGTATTTCAAGTTCTCTTACAAATAGAACTTTATTGTGAGCCAGAATTTTCTGAGTATTCACAAATACTATGCATTGCAAAAACCGCACATTCATGAATAACTTGGTTCTTGCTGTCCATGTGCTTAACTTACTATGTGCTATAAACAGATTTACAGCGTTGGTCTCAAAATTATTTCTGTATCTCCAGGTTTATTGTGATTAGTCTACTAGGAAAGTTTTTTTTTGGGAAAAAATTATACAGCTGGAAAATATACAATAAGGACATGAATAAAAAAAGTCTTCAGAATTTACATTTAACTCTAATATTACTTTGGCACAAAGTAGAACTGATAGCAAGGAAACAAGAGAATAACTCAGATCTAACCCTCCATTTCTAATACCCATTTTCCTTTATTTTTCTAACACAAATACTGAGTAGATCCATGTTCTGATTTTTACATTTAAAAAGGTGGGTTGGTTATATCTATCCCATTTGTACCTAATAGTTCACTTTAACTCTAAAAGTTACCCGAAATCAGCAAAATAACATAGAGAAATAAAGATCAAAGGAGATCTAATGAACATTTTCTAAAAATTTTATAATATAAATAATTATAAATCTTTAAGTAAGTTTACTATAGCTTTATAGTATATTTTAATACAGGTAGAATAATGCCTCCTCTTTTGTTCTTTTTGCTCAAGATTACTTTGTCTATTCAGAGGTTGTATGTGTGTGTGTGTGTGTGTGTGTGTGTGTGTGTGTGTGTGTGTTTCTATACAAATTTCAGCCCTTTCATTAAATAATAGGACGTTGAGTTTCAGGGCTTATTAATATGTCCTTATTGGATGACTGAATTGACCATTCAGTAAAAAGACAGATTGGTTTTCTTCTTTTAACTGTTGCAATGATGTAGCAGTGTAATTAGGTCTTACTAATAAGAAAAATAGTGTGATTGCTGAAGTTTTACTCAAAGATTCTCTTTATGACTCTAAAACAAAAAATCATGACTTACTGTTCATGAGTAAAAATCTGACCTGTATGAATTTAGGAAGACTAACACAACTGAATAATTCAGTGCCCAGATAAAAGTGTTTTCAAAGAAAAAAAGTTGTATCGTAATGTTACTCACTCAGAAAGTTTGGGTTCAATCCCCAAAACTAAAATAAATAAATAAATTTTAAAATATATATGTTTTCAACATCATTTTGTTAGAGTTCCCAAATAAGTTAGCATCTAAAACTAAATCATCAACCAAATGTTTGATCTCAAGATTTCTAGAAGGAAATATATTATTTTACTTTATTTATTTATTTTTATGTACTTAAATTTACTTTTAACTAACACATGAAAACATAAAAATTGTACATAATAATAGGCTACCATGTGATGATGTTTCATGTCCATTTGTCCCATTACCAGTTTCTTCTATTATTAGCATCATATGTCTTTGTTATATTTGTAATAATTAATGAATTGATACTGATACATTATTACTAGCAAAAGTCTGTTGTTTATTAAAATTTGCTTAGTTTTTATTTAATGTCTATTTTCATACAGGAATCCATATTACATAAAATTTTTATGTTTCCCTAGACTTCTTTAGGCTTCAACAGTTTACATAAATATTTCTTGTTACATTTTCTTGTTATGACATTGACAGTTTGAAGGATTAATGATCAGGACTTTTATTGAAATTTCCTGTTGTTTCTCTCCTGACTGGATTGGATCAGGGAGTTTAGGGAGGAGGATCACACAGGTGAAGTGCTGTTTACATCACAGCATATCAAGAGAACCTGTTCTCAGCAAGATTTGTATTCCTCATGTTGACCTGGATTACCAGACAGATGTAAGGTTTCTCAGGTTCTGGTCTGGCAAAAGACTCTTGCATGAAAGGGTTTTTAAAACTGTTAATAGTTGGGTTCTCTGACCATAAGACAGTACCCTGGATCACAATCACTAAGAACAGTCCATACTAAAGACGCAGGAAGTTATGCTGGACTTCATTTATGGTATAGTATTCTCCATAACTTATTTGCAATTATTCTACTCTGAAGATTGTATGTCTTTTGTATCATTTAGTAAAATTTTCAATCATTTATTTGTATCAGTGTCAAAGACTTTCCCTGTCTTTACAGAGGTTATAAACAGTATCATTTTCTTTTTTCCTGAAAAACATCTTTTAACATTTTTTGTAGGTTAATGAATTCCTTCAGTTTGGGTTTGTCTAAGAAAGCATTTGTCCTTTATTTTTGATGGATCAATTTGTTGGCTGTAGAACAATAGGTTGGCAATTCTTTCAATACTTTAATTGTTTTACTCCTGTCTTCTTGTCACTTCATGGTTTCTGACTAAAAGTCCAATGTCATTCTAGTCCTCCTTTCTCTCTAGATAAGGTAACTTTTCTACCTTCTGAATTGGTTGCAGATTTTTTTCTTTTTTTTTTGTTGTTGTTTTCTGTAGTTTGAATATGATATATCGAAGTAGAGAGATTTTCATGTATGTATATTTTTATTGCTTGGTAATCCATGAGCTCCATGGACCTATAGTTTTGTGTCTGTTATTAATTTAGAAAAATTCTTACCCATTATTATTTTCAAATATTCCTTCTGTTCTTTTTATACTTTTGCTATTCAGTTATACATATTAAAATTGACCCATAGTTCTTGGATATCTGTTTCTCTCTTTTTTAACTCACTTTTTTTATCTTTGGGTTTCAAAATAAGATAGAATAAGTTTTGAAAAATTTAAAACTTAAAAATTGGCAGAAATAATTCATAGTATATCTATAAGAACATATAAAATAATATTACAAATATTTAGTGAGTTGAGTTGTAATGATGGTAATCAGGATAAGAACAATAATAATTTTATTATTAAAATTGACTTCAAAGACAAATGGCTAGAAAAGATGCTGACAAATTAATTTTTAGATAAAATATGTTGGCAAGTTTTATTCTTATGCATCCATTTCTTCATTCAACAAATTATGATTGACATATAGTAAAGTGCAGATAATTTGCTCAGGCTAAAAATAAAAACATAAAGCCTGTTTTCTGCCCACAAGTTTGAAGAATTCAAATGTAATAAAATGACAGATAAAAGCAAAAACAATTAATAAAACAATAAAAATTTGAAAACTAAATCATGTCCATATCTTTTGTAGAGCACAGAAGAAGCATCAGGTTATTGTGATAAGGAATTCAGAGAGAACTTCAGAGAAAGTTTCTCAAGAAACTTTCTTAAGAAGTTTCTTCAAATTGTGGCACAATTTTGGTATATGGGTAAGAGTAAGAAGATATTATAGCCCAGTATGATGGCACACTCCTGTAATCCCAGTACTTGGGAGGATGAAACAGGAGGATCACAGGTTCGAGGACAGCCTCAGCAATTTAGACTTTAAGCAGCCTAGAGAGACCCTGTTTCAAAAACCAAGAAATAAAAAGAGATAGGAGTATAGCTCAGAGATAGAATGCAGTTCAATCACCAGTATCAAAAAAAAGATATTATAATCATGGGATATGTTTTGGTAAAACAAATGAGAAAGATGAGCACAATTATGAACTATAACTTATATAAGATTTCTGAATCATAGAATGTAAAAAGGGGAGTTACAGGGGGTAAATCAAGCACATATAAATAGAGTCAAATCATGCAAAGTTCTCTACCTTGTGTGTTCAAAGTGATCCAACATGAATGTTACTATATACATTTCTGGAAACTCCAGTGGCATGGTATTTAGACTAAAATTTCCACATAAGAAGTCAAGTTAAAGAAAGGTAGAGGCATGAAAACTACGACCTACAAAGAAAGCTAGCTTTAAACAAAAAGGACAATAAGCAGTAGAACATAATGTTGATCTCTCAAATAAGTCTTTGAAAGTTTTTAGGTAACCTATATTCTGATTTCTAGAAAACCCCCTAAACACTTTCCAGTTCTCCTGGCTCAAGAAAGCAGTCTGACTGAATAAAACAGTCTCTGTCTTATAGAGAAAATTACTACTTCTCCCTAAGTCATCTCATTGAGTTTAGATTGGCCTCTGAATAATGGCCAGTTTCATAATAGAATATCCACCATGCAAAGACAGCCCCTACACTCATAGCACCTGAGGGCAAATTTGTAGATCAAGAAAAAGCAAGCTTCTATAAGGCAAGATGCTTAAATACCAGACAGCGATCATTAAGCCCCCCACCCCAACACCACCACAAACCAAACTGACCACCTCAATGAGGTTTCTGAGAAGGTGAACTACAAAGCCAAAGAGTAAAGTTAAACCATATACTCTCCACGGTCCCTTGAAAGAGACTAATTGCAAAAATATTGATTAAATTCATTTGTTTGACCTAAAAGTTATAATCCAGAAAATCTTAAGTATAATCTTAAGGCTGTAAATAAAATGCAATATTTTGATGCACATAAAATTTTGCAATTATTCAAAGACATGTTTGAGAAAACAGTTAGATAACAACTTTTCTAATCCATTCCTTTCAATCAAACTTTTCTCCATACCTGTAATTTAATATCATGAAGAAAAACCATCCTAGTCATGCTTAATCACTCATGCATATCAATGTGGACAATCCATATTGATATTTAGTGATAAAATGAAATGTATGCAGCATTTAAAGCAGACTGAGTTATTCTATTTTCTTCTACACAGATGTTTCAGTACCAAGTTGGAGGTATTTCTTTTTGTAATATAGAGCAATATAATTTTATGGTTCATTGCTAAACATTCCACGAAATCATAAAATAATAATAATTTAATTAAATCATCAAAGAGTATATTTTATGATTTAAATTGTGTTTTAACAGTCTCATTACTATAATTAGCCTTAGATAACAAACATGATTGGGCCCTAGTAAGATATGAGATTTAATTGGCTCATTACCATAATTGGAGCTATCCTACTTAATTTATCATTTTTGTCTTTTAAAAACATACTTGTTTTATTTTCACAGAATAAGCATTTGAATTAGATATGTGAAGTAAAATTATCATGGAATTTAGGCACTGGTCTCCATTTATTCATGAGATCAAACCCAATGGACCCCCTCCTTAATTTGAATTATTGATCCATGCATGTAATACACATTTTGCCTCTGGCATTTCTAGACAATTCAGCTCTGTCTACATATGGGGCTACAGTTTATAGAAAAGAAGAATAAAAAGGAGATATTTCTCCTCACATGTACATTAAAATACTAAAAATCAGTTTATTGATTTCTAAAATTATGATACTTTCAAATTTAATTTTTAAAATGTAATATTGGTTCTGCTAAGTTTGAGTAATTTATGATTTCTGTGTGGAATAGTCTGACTCCTGGAATTAAAGCAGGACCATCATTAGAATTCTCCTGGCAAGACTGGATGGAGGATGGTGACATAGAGGCAAACAGCAGGATTCAGTCACTCTGAGACTCGGAACTCAATCACCAGGAAGACTGTTTCTTGACAAGGTAAGAAAAGCAGCACAAAACTCAACAAAACAATGAAAGTCAAAATGTAGTGGAATCAGAACCAGAAGAAAGAGCAGAGGAATATAAAGAGCTCCACGTGTCTCACCTGGTGAGAGGAGAGTGGCGGCGGTGCCATCTTGGCCAGGCCCCATCTGAGCTGGCAGCTGCCAGCACCTTGGCTACCAGAGACCTCCAGCAAGGAAACAGTGGATTGTTGTGAGGCCAGCATCTATAGACCATCATCGAAAACAGTCAGCATTTTGCTCCATGTTCCACAAGGACCTGGCTTCCCAGATGACCCAGCTGGACCCTGCAGCTGAATTCATCTCTTCTGGCAGCGCCCATGAAGATCGTAAGTTAACAAGCTGTCCCAGCAGGACACAGGGACTTGCGCAGCAAGGAAATAGACTCGTGGGGGTCTGAGACTTTGCAAATCATCCCTGCAGAGGTGAGAGTGAGGCTACTGTCGGACACAGTGGAAACATGAATTAGCAGATAACCCCTAGAGATATTCAGGCTAGAAGTACCTGCAACCTGCAATTCGCAGAGCCTTTGTAGGGTCTCCATGAATTACCACAGGACACCCAGCCATGTTATCTGGGGGGAAATAACTCAGCCTACCAAGGTACAGGCTCAGAAAGCAATAAACTTGCACCTGGCCGTGTTTGGGTGCTACAAGCAACAAAGTCAGAGGCCAGCAAGGGCTCACATGAATGTAGCCACCCAGAGCAGCAGTGATCTCCCTGGGGATAAAAAAAACAGCCACCCAAGGCCCAGGATTAGAAATGTACAATCTTTCTCTGCCAGACATTGGGCCTTGGATGGAAACAGGCACCTGTGCTATCTTGGCCAGGCTGCAACTGGAGGCCGGGAGGCCAGAGACCTGGCAGGGTTTCACTTGATCATAGTGACAGGCTGGAAACTTAACACTCTCTCCCCCAGCGGAGTTTGTGCTTGGCATGAATGCAAGCAAGTAACTGACAGTACCTCATGTGATTATAACAAGCAGATCAGGGGCAGTGTCCCAGGGGCCATCAAAGCTCATGGAGTCAGGCTACAAGCTCAGGACATAACAATCACTGGCTTTGCTGAGCCTAAGACCACTGGTCATTGAGGCTGGAGGTCAATGCCCTGCAGTATCATGGGCTCACTATCAGAACAGCAGTGGTTTCTGTGGGGCACTAAATCCCAACCAGCAGGCTGCAGGCTCTGAATAGAACATCATAGTCTCTGGCTCAGCAGAGTTTGAGCCTGGAGAGAACAGCAGCCTGCAGCCAATCAAACTCTAAGTGCAGACTCTTGTTTGCCTGCACTAAGAACTATAACTAGTTAAAGAGGCTCTGGGGTAAAAACTCAAAAGACTTGTTATATGAGTCAAATTGGTAGAGGCAAATATTTACCCCCAGCGTAGATCTTATTATAAAGAGATAATAAATAGACACAGAACACACACACACAAAGAGGAAGAAGATGCCGAGACAACAGAAACACAAAACTGGGAACACTGAGAATATGAGAATGAGGAACAGTGAGGAAACAATAAACTCCTACAATTCAACAACAAGGGAGATTACCAATACTCATCTGTAGGAAATGCAAGAAGGAGAATTCTGAATTTTGATCCTTCAATATGATGAAAGGCCTCAAAGAAATGAAGGAGGAAATTAAGGCTCTAAGAAAGACTGCAATAGAAACCAACTCTGGCAGTCTAGACCACATGGAAAACAGGATATCACTCTTGGAAGACAGTTCATTCAAAACTAAAAACACAGTCAACAATATACAGAAGACATGACAACAACACAACCTAAACATCCAAACAACATGGAACAACATAAAACATCCCAACTTACAGATAAAAGGCACTGAAGAAGGTCTAGGAGCACAAACCAAGGGTATCAGAAACTTCTTCAGAGAAATAATTTCAGAAAATTTTCCAAACATAGAAAAAGACTTGGACATCTATGTACAGGAGACATACTGAACATCGTTAAGACAAGACCAAAGGACTTCCCCATGCCACATAATAACCAAAATGACTAACATAGAGGCCAAGGAAAGAATCTTAAAAGCAGAAAGAACAAAAGAATGGGTAACATTCAGGGTCAAAACAATAAAGATCACTCTAGACTTCTCAACCCAAGTCATGAATGCCAGAAGGGACTGGTATGAGGTACTCCAGACCCTCGAAGAAAACAACTTCTAACCAAGACTGTTATATCCAGCAAAGATATCATTCAAAATTGATGGAGAAATAAAAACATTCCAAGACAAGCAGAAACTTAAAGAATTCAAGATTACCAGGTCAGCACTTGAGAACAAACTAAAAGAAAACACAAAGATGAATAAATAACAAATTCCAGAACCAGAGAAGAGGCAAACTACACCAGGTGGGCAACTAAGCAAAAGAGAAATAACACTACATCAAACAGAAAATAGAACTCAAAATGAAAGGAAACAAAAATCATATCTCTAACTCCCCAATTAAAAGACATAGAGTGGCAATGTGGATTAAAAACATAATCCAACTATATGCTTCCTACAAGAAACTCACCTTACAGCCAACGATATCCATATGCTAAAGGTGAAAAGATGGAAAAAGATATACCATGCAAATGGAGACAAAAATCAAGCAGGGGTAGCAACGCTCATATGTGACAAAAAGAATTCAAGGTAAAACACATCAGAAGAGACAAAGTGGGTCAATTCTCATTAATAAAAGGAACAATCCAGCAAGAAGATTTAATGATAGAAACATTTATGCCTGAAATGTGGCTGCACCCACGTTTGTAAAACAAAGTCTTTAGTACATCAAGTCTCAAATAGATCCAAATACAATAATATTGGGAGATTTCAACACACCACTTATGCCACTAGATTGATCTCCCAGACAAAAGATGAGTAAAGACTCTTCAGACCTAAAGTAAACTATAAACCAACCAGGTGTGGTGACACATGCTTGTAATCCCAGTACTTTGGGAGGCAGAGACCAGAGGA